>OY757938.1:855000-1050000 GCA_963585895.1 Sepioteuthis lessoniana
AGCTTCAGCTTTAAATAAATCCTGTTTTATTTTATCAGTGAGATCATATTTCCATATAATTGATAATCATTCAACACTTTTGCTATATGCATGTTGACATCACTTGTAGTTGCTGAGATTTATGAACAGGTCAACTAACTTCAAAGGTTTGCCACTTAAAGTAGAGATGGCTCCTTGTTTAAAACACATTATATCTATTTTTTCAGCATTCACATAGAGGCCAATGCCTCCGACTGTTTGTTCCAGGCTATGCAGTTGTGATTCAATTGGGATTAGGCATATAGTTTGCATTTGTGATAGTTTTTGTGGGATTTCATTTGCTTTTTCTTTAATATGAAACCATTTTCTTTTATTAGATCTATTGACATTGGTATGTATCTCCTTGCAAGACACCAGTGGCAATGGAGTTGTCTTTGTGGTGTAATGGTTAATGCGATGGACTGTGGAATCATAGTAGGCGAGTTCATACACCAGTCGCGCTATTACGTTCACTTTCGGACAAATACCCTCGGGAAAGGTACGAACCCCCTTATCCTCCCAGCTATGGGTTAAATAGTACCACTACTGTTCATCTAGAAGAATGGCTTTGGCATTAAATAACCTACAAAGTTTGATATGCCATTAAACAAAGAAACCAAACCAAACAAAACCAGTGACCGTATGCAAGAAGTATTTGCTCTATCATTCCTCTGAGTGTGGAATTGGATGTTTTGGAGAAATCTATGACCAATAGAGTTTTGAATGGACTTCAATGATTTGATAGAAAGTCAGAATCTGTGATGTTAGAGATTGATTTCTTTAAAAGCCCTTCTGATTTTGTAGAACAAACTTATCCAATGAGATGTTCTAGCCAATCACAATCCAAGGAATGGACCTCCCAATGTGCCATAAATAGCTCTTTCATTGAGGACTGATTTAGTTTAGTTTTAGCCTTGCTAAAGACGCTGCTCTTAGCCTAGCTACTGACTACAAGTGTGTTTCGTATTTCAACATGGCGCTGCGAACAGGATCCGACCTGACTGACTGGGAGAGCATTTTCACCAATGCAGGCATAACCACGGCCTCTGCAAAGATCTATGCGCAGACATTCTCAAGCGAGGGCATCACAAGGGACACTATGCATATGCTGGACCGGACGATGCTCAAGGAGCTCAGTATCAAGAACATGGGAGAAGTACTCATCATACTAAAGTTGGCCAAAGAAAATCCGGCATCACCAACCACTCATGTAAAACCGACCGCCAAGCCTCCTCAGCTTAACTCAGAAATGACACCACAGCAGTTTCGGAAGTTTAAGATAGATTGGGACGTATTCACAAAGATGACCAACCTTTCTGATACACAAATGAACGTCCAACTATACAACTGCGCTGAAGAAACTGTTCAGAACTCAATTATCAACACCTACCCTGAGTTCTTCAACGCGGACCCAAGCAAACTACTAGACATGCTTGAGGTTTTGGTCACGAGGAAGTCCAATCCCATTGTACATAGAATCTCATTTTCATCCATTGCACAAGGCGATGGTGAGCCCGTCAGTGATTACCTGATTCGACTGAAGTCAGGAGCAAGGGATTGCAACTTTATATGCCCCAACTGTGACCACGATTTATCCGGCATATACGTCAAGGATCAGTTCATTCGGGGTATAGCCAACGATGCTCTACAAGCAGACTTGTTGGCTAAAGCAGGATCGCTGGAGACCCTAGAACAAAATGTGAGCCACGCCCAAGCATTCGAGATGGCACTGCGGGACCAAAACAAAATGTCCGGCATCTCGGACATAGCAAGGCTTCAGATGTCGGCATATCGCCGACAAAAACGGGCTCAAAATACGATCCGACCAACTGCCACCAATAACCGCAGAAGGAACATGATGGAAATACAGTCCCAACATAACGCATGTAGGGGTTGCGGTAGTTTCCAACATGGTAAAACTGGGTCAGGTGATCGACCACGAATGTGTCCTGCATGGGGTCAAACATGCAGAGCATGTGGCAAAGAGAATCACTTTGAAGGAGTCTGTCAATCAAAGGGCAGAGTAAAACAAGGGGCCGTATGGAGTCCAGAGGACGAGGAAGCCGTCATGGATGCTCTCATTGCCCACATGGTATTCGACCCAGCAACCAACACCTATAAACCGGGCAACCATAGCAGCCGCGAGGAAGTGGAAGCAACACTTATCCCATTCTCTCCGTGTCCGGATCCAAGACGGGCCAAGGACATTCCCTCCTCTCATCCTACCAAACTAAGGATCTACCCAGACTGTGGTGCAACAATATGCCTCGGCGGGACAAAGCACCTGAGACACATGGGAATATCAGAAAAAAACTTGGTCCCCTCAAGCAAGAAGGTGCGCACGGTGGGGGGATTCTCCTTGACATGCCAGGGCTGGCTACCTGTCACCTTCAAAGTAGGAGAAAAGACCACAAAGCAGGCACTGTACATATGCAGAAATGTACAGATACTATATTTCAGCAAAGATGCATGCATGGACGTGGCCATACTGCCCCCTTGCTTTCCTAAACCCATGACATCACCACCCTCGCTCATCGATCCAATAAGATGTGACGCAGCTCATTCAAAACCACGTCTTTCTGAAGTAGACCTCTCAGAAAAAACAAAAACAAATTCCAACTACCCTAGAACTCCTCCATTCTCACCAACCAGCGAAAACGTGCCCAAACTGAAGGAATGGCTGTTGGAAAGATTTGCCACCACGGTATTCAACAGCCGCGGAAAATTTCCAGCTATGTCCGGCCCTCCAGCCCACATTCACCTAAAGGAAGGCTCAACCCCCAAAGCTAGACACAACCCAATTCCAGTACCATATCACTACAAGGAGCAGGTAAAGGAAGCCCTTTGGGAAGATGTCAAAAGAGGCATCATCAGTCCCGTACCTATTGGTACCCCGACAGATTGGTGTAGCACCATGGTAATCACCGCAAAAAAAAACGGGAAACCAAGGAGAACGGTAGACTACCAACATTTAAATTCCCAATGCAAGCGGGAGACACGCCACACTAGCTCCCCATTCCAACTCTCACTCCAGGTACCACCAAACACAAAGAAAACTGTCCTGGACGCGGTGGATGGCTACCATTCAATACCCCTAGATGAAGAATCTCAACCTCTCACGACCTTTATCACAGAATGGGGTCGTTTCATGTATCTCAGGATGCCCCAAGGGTATGTAGCTTCGGGTGACACCTATACACGGAGGTACGATGAGATAATTAAAGACATCCCACGCAAAATAAAGGTTGTTGATGACACCCTCCTTTATGACAAGACCATAAAAGACGCCTTCTACCATACCCTAGACTACTTATCACTATGCGAGACGAATGGAATAGTCATCAACAAAGATAAATTCCAGTTCTGCCAAGACGTAGTCCAATTCAGAGGCCTCCAAATAACACCAACAGGAGTGACCCCTTCTAACAACTTGCTGAATGCAATTTCCAGCTTCCCAAGCCCTAAAAACATTACAGATGCAAGGTCCTGGTTCGGGCTTGTCAACCAAGTAGCATGGGCATACTCATTAAGCCCTATAATGCTACCATTCCGAGAACTTGTAAAAAAAAACTCCAACTTCGTTTGGAATGAAGGTCTCGAAAAAGCATTTCAGCAATCTAAACAAGTTATAGTGGGGCTAGTAAAAAAAGGAGTCACCACTTTCGATATAAATAGAACTACCTGCTTAGCACCTGACTGGAGCAAGGATGGAATGGGCTTCCTACTGTTACAGAAGCACTGCACATGCCCCACCGAAAAAGCCCCAGTGTGTTGTCCTGATGGGTGGCACATTGTATTTGCCGGTAGCAGATTCTGCACTGACGCAGAGCGCCGATATGCACCCATCGAGGGCGAAGCAGCCGCTATCGCCTGGTCATTGGAAAATGCCGCCTATTCATCATAGGCTGCCCAAGTGTGATAGTAGTGACCGACCATCAACCGCTTACGGGAATATTTGGTGACAGGGACCTTGGCAAAGTAAACAACCCACGCCTCTTCAGACATAAAGAGAAGTGGCTAAGATATCACTTCACAATCCAACATTGCCCAGGCAAGTGGCACAGGGGCGCTGATGCCATTTCCCACAACCCAGTTGCTACAGTGGAATCGCTCATTAGCATATGTCCCACAAACCCATCCACCAAAGATATCCACCTTTCTAACAGCAGAGATGTTGCAATGGAATTAGCTGCCATTCAAGCTGCAGTAAACATTGATAACAACACCACTGTTATAACCCCTGACCACATTCGGGCACTGGGTCGAAATGACAAGACCTATACAACCCTGATAAATGCTATTAACCAGGGATTCTCACCCAAACGCAACCTCACAGAACCTGACATCCGTGATTTCTGGGAGGTGCGACACTGACTTAGCACTGACAGAGGGCTAGTATTAATGGACAGAAGAATCGTAATACCAAAGCCCTTAAGAAAGAAAATATTGCACTGCCTACACTCAGCCCACCAAGGCGTAGATGGAATGAAAGCTCGAGCTAATGACTCTGTTTATTGGCCGGGAATGAACGCCTCAATACGAAACTTTAGAGCGAATTGCTCGATTTGTACGACCATTGCCCCGAGCCAACCACGAGAACCCATCACCATGACACCATCCCCAGAATGACCATTCCAACAAATAGTGATGGACATATTCCACGTTGGGCACGTTACGTACCTTGCCTGCGCAGACAGATTGACTGGCTGGCTCATATTATATCATCTGAAGCCAGGCCATGCCACAACATCAAAATTAATGTCCATCTGTCGACAACTATTTCAAACGTATGGCACTCCAGAGGAAATCAGTACAGATGGTGGCCAACCATTCACCTCTACTGCATTCCAGGAATTCCTTCAGACATGAGGCGTAAAGCACAGACGATCCTCGGTAGCATATCCCCAGTCCAATGGCCGTGCAGAGCTAGCAGTAAAAACTGCAAAGAGGATAGTCAACGGAAACACAGACGCTCAAAGTTCCCTGGACAATGACAAGGCCGCTCGAGCCATCTTGCAGTACAGAAATACCCCAATTCAAGGTATTGGCCTATCACCGGCACAACTACTACTCCACCGCCGGCTCCGGGATTCCATCCCTTCGCAACCATTCCTTTACAAACCACATCCTGAATGGATAGCGGCAGCGCAACGCCGCGAAGTAATTCTTCGAAAACGCAATGCTAAGTTGATAGAAAGATACAACAGACATACTCACAACCTATGCCCATTACAAGCCGGTGACACAGTGACCATTCAAAACCCACTTAATCGCCGGTGGAACACCACAGGAAAGATAATCTCTGCTCTACCTGAGCGTCAATACAAAATAAGGGTTGATGGCTCCGGAAGAATTACACTTAGGAACCGTCGCTTCCTCAAAAAGTGCGAGCTCAAGCCTACACCAACCCCGATACCAAGTGCGACACTAGGACCAACAATCCCGTCAACTGATGCTACAGTCACACATCCCCCATTGTCTCCCTGTGATAGCACATGCACAGCAACCAGACCCCAACAACAAACCACACATATATCCCCACGACTTCGATCATCAAGGATTCCCCGAGCTCTCTCTAGGTTACTACCACATAACAAACCAGGCATAAAAGAGAGACACACCTCCCAAGCAACCCGGCCCACCTGTGGGGGGGGAGGGGAGATGTAGAACAAACTTATCCAATGAGATGTTCTAGCCAATCACAATCCAAGGAATGGACCGGCCAATGTATGCACATTGGAATCTCCCAATGTGCCATAAATAGCTCTTTCATTGAGGACTGATTTAGTTTAGTTTTAGCCTTGCTAAAGAAGCTGCTCTTAGCCTAGCTACTGACTACAAGTGTGTTTCGTATTTCAACAGATTTTACCTAAGAATTTTCTCAACTTCAGATTGGATTTGATTGAGAAGCTGGGTATTATAACAGCAGTAAGTGTTATGCCTCTTTTGTTCTTTGTGATTCTGGGGAAGTTTTTGTTTGGGAAGAGAAGAATGCAGCCCTTCACATTGAGATAATGAATATGTTTGGATTACATGATATTCTTCCAGAAATCATAAAATCCCGGTATTTTTGCTTTAGAAGAAAATTAACTTTTTATTAAGAAATGTTCAGGTGTACTTATTTATGAGCAATTCTGTATTTACAAAGCATTGTCTGACACATGGTCACTTATTTATGGGTGATGCAGAGTCCATTTCAGCAAGTGGTATCAGTTACCCATGGCTGGGCAGCAGGGAGAAGAGACGGATTCATGCCTTTCACAAGGGTATTAGTGCAAAGTGAAATGCTGTCAGCCAAGTCGAGGATTTGAACTTAGTTCATTAATATCTTTTTTTATGGTGATAACTGTTATGCTAAGTGCGTCACTATTTTCTTTAGTTGATAAAAAATTGGAGAATATCATTGCATATATAAAACATGAATGGTATTGTTTACAGGAGGCAAGTAATCTATTACACATCAGAAATCACTCAAATATTTATCCTTTAATCACAATAATTGCTTAGATTCCATAACTGTAAGGATTCTGAGAAATAGAAATGCCCTCGGGGAAGGCATGAATCCATATTTTCCCCAGGGTAAATAATTGGGATATTGGGTTCTGCAGCCTTGATAAAACGACCAGTCTATGAGAAGGAAAAATTAGAATTCTTAAGCAGCTGTACTCAACTGAAGAAGAAAAATGGGAATAGTCCTGCAGCTAGTGCATCTCTTTCAGAGGGATAAGACCTACTCCACCATAAAAAATGAACTACCTTGTGTATGACACTAAACTCCATCTAATGAGAAGGCTCTAGTCCTGGAAATCTGAAGAATGTGGAGAATCCGTTTATCTTCAATTCTCCATTCAATCCTGACACACTGTGCTCGTATTTGTAAGGGTCTCATCTAAGGGTCAAAAAGATCTGTTTCCAAATTATTCATATTTAATTGGACCTTGAGTAAAAAAAACAAACCAAATGGTAAAATTCTACATGTGCACCTGTTCAAGTACACTCAAAAAAAAAATTTTTTTTTGTGATTTCAACTAATTAGATACTCAAATTCACAGCAAATTTTAATTTTTCCCCCACCAAAAAAAATATGCATTTCAAATTTTTTGAGGAGGATTCACTTTCACATTTCAAATCAACGTAGAATAATTACTCATAGTGGGGGGGGGGGAAACAAATAACATGACTGGTCAATTTATTCAAAATATTTTTTACTTTTAGGCAGTGTAGAGAGGCTGTTCCTTTTTTTTCTAGGCATTTAATATGAGAGATTATTCTAAATTGAATCTGAAAGGAAACCACTGTCATAAAATATCAAATAGTTTTTTCTTTAGAAAAATTTTAAAAAATTGTGCTGAGTTTGAAAGTCTAATTTGTTCAAATCCAAAAAAATTTACAAGAAATATTTTATTCATGGTCAACTTGAATGAATCCACATGTAGAAGAATATAAAAGAAAAATGAAGAAAAAACTATATAAAAATGTAAAAACAAATATAACCCTAAATAGGTGGACAATGCCATTAAAATGAATCAATATCCTTCTTGCTATTCTTCTTCTTAAATTGGTCTTCATACTTCATATATTGGGTTTCACTGATTCTTTTCTCATAGTTTTTTTTTTAAAACTTGTTGATAATAAGCATCAATGTTAAATCAGTTAATACAAGTTGGTTATGTAAAGGTTAACAGATATAAAAAAATATTTTTCACAATTTAATGTAGATATATAAAGTAAAAAGTTAAAAAAAATAATGCATATGAAATATGTGTTATTTAGAAATGAGGAAAACTGAATCACAAACATGTAAAATAATAATATTGGAAAAAAAAAGAGAGAAGCAACACCTGCAGAAAATATATCCCAGAACTGAAAATAACCAGCAGTGCCATCTAGAGAGTCTCATTGTCACTACCACATAAACCAAAACTTACAGGGCCAAAAAGAGGCTCTTTGAAGAAAGCAAGAAGCTAGAAACATACGTTTAAGCAAAATAAATAATTACCAAACAATTCAAATCTTTTTGTGGACCAATTTATCTAATTTTTTTAAAATTTTTATTTTTCTCTCTTCAGACCAACAAAAAAGAAAAAAATCATATATAAGAAAATCTTGTATGTAGGCATCTTCTTTTCATTTAAACAGGTTTGATCAAATAAAATTGAATGCTTGTTGTTTTGTAGTTTTTAGGCATTTTTTTTCATGAGTCCTTATGTAATATAAAAAAAAAACATGAGTACTCTTGAAAGAAAAAATTAAAAATTCCAAAAGAACAAGAATTCAATTTTATTTAATCATATATATATATATATATATATATATATATATATATATATATATATATATATACATGGGATGTTTTTAAAAACTTGTATTATTTCTTAATCTAATCCATTGACCAATTCCTCTTCAAATGATTTCAAATTTTAACAGCATGCATATCAACAACTTAAAATTCTCTGTATAATGTTTTTGTCTTTTCAGGTATAGAAATGACATTCACAGAAAAAGAAAAAAGTTTAAACAATAAACACAGAATTTTGAGTTGTTTCTAAACATACTTTTTAAATTTGAGATTATTTAAATGGGAAATGGTTTAATTATTAGATAAATTATTAATATAAATGTATAGTGTTTTTTGTTAGATTAAATGTAACAGATTACCTGGTGGAAAGATAAGCACCCCAATAACCTCAAAGCTTATCGTACACATCTGTCCAGTTAAACAGTTGCAAAGTTTTAGCTTTTATAAACTTGACTTTCTTTTATGAGTAATACAAGAAAACATCTGTCTTGATTTTCTTTCAAACAAACGTGTAAATACTCCAAGATGTGTCACTTTGACTAATTTTAAATTTAGAGTTGGGTTGTTTTTGGTTTAAAAAAGACAAAAAAACTAGTCCTCATTGAATTTATTCACGTTTATATTAATTTTAATTTCTAGGATGGATTTAAACATCTATTTCAGTTGGTTTTTGTTTAAAAATGTGTTCATAATTCATTTTCTTTAATTTCTACATGTATTTTTGATAAAGTTCTTTTTTAACCCTTTTCATTTCATTTGGCATGATGGTTAGAGTGTTCGCCAATGGCCTGGGAAACCTGGGTTCAATCCCCGGTCAAGTCAGACCAAAAGACTCAAAAAATTGTACTTGATGCCTCCTTGCTTAACACTCAGCATTATAAGGTAGGGATCAAAGGTAAAGTGGAGCAATCCAGGAAAAGGAGTAGTGCCCTCCCCTACACTTTGGTGTAGTAGCTATTGAAAAGGGAGCTTTTGAGTCACCCTCACTACGGTCGCCAACTTTACTCACTTACATAAACTTTGAAAAAAAAAGAATTGTTAGTAATATTTTCTCTCTCTTAATATATATTTTTTTTCAATTTTTGTTTAAAATGAACATTTTACTTATTGTTATGTTTTGACCTTCGACCTGGCCCAAAAAAATGCTATTCCAAGGTGATGCACCGGAAGGAAGTGACACATTCCAATGGCCAGTAATCGAAAGAGATTGCGTGGGCGGATTAAGGCTTATAATATGGGACAAGGTGAAGATCCCACTGTGCCAAACAGACTGATGCACCGGAAGAGAGTGACCTCTGAACTGCATGACAGTTATTTCCGCTTGATGACGATTAAACATTCGATTTCAAAGATCCAGTGGACGATCGTGTGGGTGTTGAATTATTATTTAACTCAGTTGAGTTCGAGTCCAAGAAGCAGTTGCCAGTTGGGTTCCAGACAGCTAGAGACCAGATGTGGTAGGGAAAGCCACACCCGACAGAGGGGGCCCTCGGGAACCCCGATGGAGTGGACCCCAGCATCAGGAGAACAAGAAAGACACAATGTGATGGTCATAACAGTGGGGTCAAGATATTACAGTTTATGTTCGGTCTCCAGCTCACATGCAACCCTTGAACAACCCTTTCGAATCCTTGCAATAAAGTGAGAGGTAATATTTTTGTTCAAAAAATTTTCCTTTGTCTTCCTTCCTGCGTCTTTCTGCGTGCGTCTGTCTTGTTATTGCGTCGTTGTGATGCTGGAGATGACTATACAACATTATCCACATGTATGTTTCAGTGAAGAAGTACACATACCATGCATTTATAGATGCACATACATTATCACAAAATACTGATTACAGTCATTTCTTCTCATATTTTCATACAGCTCTTTTAAACTGATGGACAACAAATACATACATAATGTAATGGTTATCATCATAGGAAATGGAATTATCCCAATTTCAAATCCTGGACAAATCTAATTGCGTATCATTTTTCTCTAATACCCTTGGGAAAGGCATGAATCCATATTTTCCCCTGGCTATGGGTAAATAATTAGGATATTGGGTTCTTTAGCCAGGATAAAACAACCAGACTACTTGAAGAAAAATTTTGAATTCAAAACCAGCTGTACTCTACTTAAAAATTGACCTTGTGTCACACATTGTTCTTCTGGTGGAGGGGTTGGATAAATGCATAAAAGAGATGTGATGTGTGAAAAGATTTTTGGATTAAAATTCAGGAACAAAATTAGACAAAAACATAGATTTGTTATGTTGATATGAGTTTATTATGAAAAACAGTTGTACTTTTAGTTGTTTTTCTTTTTATATTTAAAATTGTTTTGACGGATAAATTAAAGAAAAAGAAACCCGAGACATTCATCTTTGCATGTGATGTAATTTATAGAATGCTCGGACATTTTATTGAAGACTTTTGAGGCTTTTCCATATTATTTTTAAATATATCTAAGAAACCACTTTTTTAGAATAAGTGAAACCTGTAAGGTATGTGTATATAGAGATACTCTGTCAGACTCTTCTAAAACATTGCCCAATCAGTTGGGGCTGTAGAATACACTGACTGCACCTCTGCAGAGTGGTAAGACCTCACCACCCCCTAACAAGTGTCCAGGATATGACACAAAACAATCTGATGGTAAGGTTCCAGTAATGCCGGAGCTTTGGAGAATGCAAAGCACCCCTTCATTGCCATGGCTCCTAGATCCACTCTGGCCCAGAGTGGTAGCACCTGATAGGGTCTTACTATGGGTCAAATAGAATTAAACTGTATACTTATGCTGAACCGAATTGTTTGAATTAGAACTGTTTTTGACATAGAAACTGTACTTATGCTAAATAGAATTGTTTGAAATAGAACTGGTTATTCAAATAAAATTGGATTTGGCATTAAATAGCCTACAAAGGTTGATATGCCATAAAACCCAACTAACCAACCTTCTAGCACAAGCCATGGGACAGTCCAACTCAGCCTTAGAAGAAGGAAGACATAAACACATAGGAGAGTCTCTTTAAATTAATACAATAAGATCCTGCAAGGAAAATTATCATCATCATCAAGTCATGCTGCTAGCATGGGATTCCCTGACTCTCATCATTCATCCCTATCTTCAATTGCACTTGGCAGGTTTTCCAGGCTACATCCTCTGTCTACATAGAGCGGTTGTAGATAAGTTCTTGGTCGGCCAACACTGGCAAGTCCATGTGAAGGGATTCATTGAAGAACGTCACAAATGAGTTCATTCTTGATTCTACAGCAGTGTCCCACATGTCTTACTTGAATGGTTTTAGAGAAGGGAGGTTGTGGTCATACAGCTTTTGTTTCATGGGGTGTTTCTCCCAGGATTTGTTTAAAATAGCTTAAAGCATTCTTGTGCAGTTCCTGTCAAGCCTATTCTCTTTAGGTCTTGTCAGCATCCAGTTAGTGCATCCATACAGTAGTACAATACAACTGCTTCTAGGAAGAAATCCTGTTTTATTTTATCAGATAGATCAGACTTCCATATGATCAATAGACCATCAATAGTCATTTATACCTTCACTAGGCATATGTTGATATCACTTTCATTTGATGAAACGTTGCCATCAAGGTACGTGAACTTGTCCACTAATTTCAGAGAACCACCACTTAGAGTGGAGATGTATCCTTCTTGATTGAAATACATGTACTCTATTTTGTCCATAGCCTTCTGCTCCCTGTGCCAGGCTATGCAGCAGGGATTCGGCTTGGGTTGAGGAATTTGCAAGAAGCACTACATCATCAGCATTGTCTGCTCCTATAATAGTCTGTTGGATATCGTCTGCTCTTTGCTTTTTTTAGTGTAAAGCTATTTTATTTTATTGTTAGATTTATTGACATTCTAATTACAGAGTCGAGGCAGGTTATACACAGATATAGTAGTAATTTATTCCCCGAAGGAATTCCAGCAACAATGTCAAAGAAGTCAGTGTCTCCATCCAGTGAGCAAACCGTGACTTTTGTGTTACCATAGAGCATCACTATGGCTTTAATAGGTTCTTGGGGGAGGCCATAAACTAGAAGTATTTGCTCCATCTTCCTTCTGTGTATGGAATCAAATGCCTTAGAAAAATCTATTATAAGAGTGTTGCTTCAAAATTTTTTGCACAAACTCCTATGATTTGATGGATTGTGAGAATCTGTGATGTTATATATAGATTTCACTGAAAAACGTTCTGTTTTTTTTTAAAGAATTTTCTGAATTTCAGGTTCAATGTGATTGAGAAGCAAATCATTATAAACCTTAGGTACGATAAAAGTAAGAGTTTGTAGCTCTATCTGCTTCCAAGGTCACCTTTCATAGAGAAAGGGGGGTTACAGCCTTTTGTTCATCTCTCTATTGTGTTCTGTTTATATCATCATCATCATGTTGTGCCACTAGCATGGATACCCAAGACACTCTCTCGCCACTTTCCCCTATTGTTCATCGCCTCTGGCAGGTCTTCAGGGCTACATCCCGTATCCTCACATAGCTGCTGAATGTATATTTGTGCTGGTCGTGCTGCTTTTGCCTGGCCATATGTGGGGGTCCATAGGAGTACATCACTTATGAGCTCATCTCTGCTTCTCCAGCAGTGTCCTGCATGTCTGGTTTGTCTAACTTGGATAGTTTTCATGATGGGAGGCAGGTGGCTGTATAGATGGTGTCTTGTGGAGTGTTGCTGCCAGGACTTATTCAATATTGCTTGCAGCATTCTTGTGTAATTGCCATCTAGCTTCTTCTCCAGCCGTTTTGTTAGTGTCCATGTAGTGCATCCATACAGCAGTATCGATACGACAGCTGCCTGAAAGAAACTGCGTTTCATTTTATCGGTTAGGTCTGATTTCCATATGATCGATAGCCTATTGATAGCTGTCCATGCCTTCGTTAGCCGCATGTCGATGTCCTTTTTAGTTGATGAGATGCTGCTTCCTAGATAAGTGAATTTGTCTACTAGTTTAAGAGGGGTTCCGTCTAGTGTGGAGATGTCACCTGTTTGATCATAGCATAATATATTCTGTTTTGTGTGCATTGACATGGAGGCCTATGCCTGCAGCTGCTCGTTCCGAACTATGCAGTAGTGTTTCGGCTTGTTTGGGTGTATTTGCCAGTATCGCTATGTCATCGGCATAGTTGGCGTCGGTAATTGTTTTTGCGGGGTATATCTTTTTTTAATTTTTCCTTGTACTATGGTGAATTTTTCTCAAGTAAACTGTCCTAATTGGATGTCTAGTTAGCTATTAATAATTTTTCTGATTGGTTTATCTATGACTTCAGGAAAATATGAATGCAGAAAACAACAAAATATACAAACTGAATTTAATAATTAGAAGATAACTCATGAAACTGTTTGGTTACCATGGTAACAGTGATCTATGATGATATTGATTCTTCTGTTTAAGAAGAAATAAAAGATTTTTCTTAGCCTTTCTTGACATGTTTAAGCAGAAATCATTTTTGTCAAACCTTTTCAATCAAACAACAATTTACAATGTTAATAAACAAAAATCTTAACTTTCTTTCCTTTGTTATTTCTTGCTTACTTCATCATTGTGATTATTGCCAGACATATCCAGAGACAAGTAGATAGACATTATTTCCAGACATACCCAGAGACAAGTAGTTAGACATTATTTCCAGACATATCCAGAGACAAGTAGATAGACATTATTTCCAGACATACCCAGAGACAAGTAGATAGACATTATTTCCAGACATACCCAGAGACAAGTAGTTAGACATTATTACCAGACATACCCAGAGACAAGTAGTTAGACATTATTACCAGACATACCCAGAGACAAGTATACTCTACTTAGGCAAATTCATGTAGAATACATACCCCTAACTTTCAGCATGGAGATTTTGTCAAAAACATCTACTGAGTATAAATTGAATTTTTTATTTTGTAATAGCTAATAAACTAAATTTAACACTCGTTCAACTTCTTATCTACTAAAAATAAGAATTTTTAGAGTTTACATCATGTTTTGAAACATAAAATTTCTTCAGTATTTAGGCCAAAGGCAAGGATTTGTTAGCACAAAAATGTCAAATCTTTTGGTGAAAACAAGTTCTTGATTGAAGAAACTAATTTTGGTTTGGTTTAGTTTTATGGCATATCAACCATTGCTGGTTATTTAATGCCAAATCTGGTTTATACATATATATCAGATATATATGTTTTGGTCGTGTTTTATGGCATATCAATCCTAGTAGGTTTTTTAATTTCAAATCTTGTTTATGCATATATATATATCACATATGTACGAGTTGCAAACACATTTTGTTGATAAGATTTTTAAATGAACTTGAGCTCATTCTTTTGCACACAGTTAAATGGTTGACCTGGGAGCAACGGCAATGAAAGTGTACTTCCTCAAATCTTTAAGACTGGAACCTCACCATGAAATGGTTTAATGTCATATCCAGGACACTCATTAGTGGGGGTGGTTTACTCCTCTGCAAAGATGCATTCAGTGTATTTTACAGCCCCAGATGATTTAGGCGGAAATTAATTATAAACAAACACACTCATTCAAGTGGCTATTTATTTCTTTCATGATAAAACAGAAGTGTTTGTTAAACATTTGGTTCGTTTGGACCATCGATATAACTTATTTTTGGTCATGCTCTCCTGAATATGGCAACATACATGGTCAGAAAAAAAAGCTAATATTCAGTTCTAGAGTATAATAAGCACTCCTTGCTTTTGGAATGAAAAATCTTGAAAATAGTGCATCTTACTTATGAACAATTACAGTACATGTGTTAAGTGTGAAATATTTGACTATATGTCCTAGTTGGAGATTTGTTCCCTGAGGGTATCAAATCAGCTCCTGAAAACAAATGTGTTCAGTGAAAAATAAAAGTCAATCAAAAATCCAATTCCCCTTTCAGCTAGTATGACGTGAGAACAAGTCATTTGGAGTTTTAGAAATCCCCATTGCAGTACGATGGTATAAATGCTGCCATATTAAAAGAGAAATGCAAACATCTTAACTCGTGTAGAATGCATGGATTATGATCATGTTCTTTCAACCACATCAGATATCTCCTTTTTTTTCTCATCAACAAAGCTATACAGAAGGTCTAAAGAGGCACAAGTGCTTTAAACATAGTTATATGTAAGAAAAAATCTATAAGGAAAAAATTCTTTGAATACATATTATTAGTTCTTAGCTAAAAAAAAAATCACTGATCATACATATTTCTTTATTCAACTTTTTGGTAAAACCTGATTTAAAGCTTCTTGCAAATACTCATGCTGAAACTCTGCTGTATAGCCAGGAGCAGGCAGCAAGAGACATTAGTCTCAATATGAAAAGATAAAACAGAAGTCATAAGCTTTAATCATGATGGTGCCCTCTTCTCATGAAATAGCAAGTTTTTGAAATTAGTATATCAGATTGTATACCTTGGCAGCAATATCTCATCAACTGAAAGCGATGTCATCATACACATAGTTAAACCATGCTATTGATTAGTAAATTACCATATAAAAATCTGATCTCTGATAAAAAAAAGAGAATTCTTGCTGGCTGTAAGAATGTTCCTAATAATGTATGGCTGCACCACTTGGACTATAGGAGAACACTTGGAGAAAAAGCTTGATAGGAACAACTGAAGGATTCTGCATGCAGTTTTAAACAAATCCTAGAAGCAGCACCCTATGGCTATTTATATCTCAACTTACATACCATCCAAGTAAGATTAGCAAGAAATTCTGGTGGTGTAAGGACAAACTCATAAGCGACATTCTTCTATGAACTCCAACACATAGACATGACAGTATTGGTCAACCAGCAGAGACTTCAATATCTGTCTATATTTATAATACCCAGAAATTCATACACAGATGTCGTCAAGGACACATGGCACAGTGGATAAAGGTGTTGGTTAGATCCAGTGACATACCCAAAAGAGTGTAAGTTCAATACCTGGTGAAGGCAGTGGAGAACTTTCAGAGGGGAAATTAACAGGAGATAACTGATAACTGACATTCATTAAACATGGCTCGTGGAACAAGAACAGTCTATCCCAGTGAGTGAAATAAAGGACTAAGTTCGACATTCCAACCACCTGAAGAAGGCTGAAATGTGATAAACATGGCGACAAAGATGAGGACAATAGTTCGAAAAATGTAAATAATGTGCAGAAGAGACTTAATTTATTAACTCCCTACAGACTCTGGATGCCATCTAGATGACTAACCAAGAGTGATAGCAAGTGAGATTCAAGGGAATCTCTGCAGTCAGTATTCCTTGATAATGATAGAGACATGAATCACTCAAGTCAAACCCTTTGTTCATTTCTTAAATGAAGAAAAATGATTAATTCTATAAGTAACTGATTCAACTGTTCTGGCATTAATGATGGAATGGTAAATCTTCATTTTTCAGACTTTTATTCAATAAGGAACAAATAACTAAACATAAATAATAGGTGAGTGCAAAAGATGGAGACATAATGATGACAGAAAATTAAACAATGTTGCGGCTTGTGGAGTTGATTTGTTGAAAGTCTGTATGTATTTACAAAGTGAAGGCGTCACTAAGATATGTCTTCAACAAGAAATGTGCCATGTTTGCTGAAAATAAAACAAACATTTAGATGGTTACTTATTGAGGGATAGACTTGGACTATAGCTAAAAAAACCCATTATTGATGGTACATATAACCTTTTTTTTCTTTGAAATTATAATGCAAATATGATATGTTTAAACATGGAGTTTTCATTTATTTTCTCAGTCAGTCACATGTTACTCTTACAAATAGGATGAAAAGAGTTATATGAAGAAAGAGAAATATTGGTAAGGCATATGCATGTGTGTTGTTGGTTGGTTGGTTGGTTATATTTTATGGCAAATCAACTCTTGTGGGTAATTTAATGCCAAATCCTGTTTATGCATATATATTATCGATATAACTTGGAAGTAAAGAATTTCTAGGTAACATTGTTAAATAAGCCAGAGCTCATAAACATTTCTATTTGACCCATAGGTGGGTCTCTAACAGGTATTACCAGGCCAGGTCAGAGTGAACCTGGGAGTAATAGCAATGAATGCGTACTCTGTATTCCACAAAACTCCAGAACTGGAACCTGTGTGTGAGTGTGTAAATGCATTGCGCGTTGTAGGTGTGTATGTGTGTATATATTCTCCCACCCCTCCCCGCACAAGCAGGAAATGACACAAGGTCAGTTTTTTAAGTGGTGGTTGACAGGTTTGAATTCAAAGTTTTCCTTCTAGACTGGTTGCCATACCAAGTTTAGAAATACACAGTCTGCCCTACAATTTACTCCTTATTAAATTCATATTTTTCTCAAGGGTATTAGTGCTATGCAAAATACAAGCTGCTTTGTTCAAGATTTGAATTCTTTTTGTCATGTCCGTTTCCAACGATAATAACTCTTACACAATGAATGTGTGTATGTACTTATACATGTATGTGTGTGTGTGAGTGTGTGTGTGCTATGAATATATGTATATATGTGTGTGTGCTCTGTGTGGAGGTATGTAAGTGTGTGTTTGTAGGTATATTTTTATTAATACATATATGCATGTGTTATGTGTATAGATATTTATCTACCTCCCTGCATGTGAAGGATGTAACACAAGGTTCATTTTTTAGCAGAGGTTTGAATTCAGAATTTTCTTCTCCTTGACTGGTTGCCATACCAAGGTTGAAAAGCTCAGTCTGCTGTACTATTTACTCAGAGCTGAAGGGAGAATAATTGGATTTATACTTTATCCAAGGGTATTATTCTATGATATGCCAACAGTCTTGTCCAGGATTTGAATTTGTGTTGCTGTGTCCATTTCCTACAATGGCAGCCATTACACCACGAATGCATATGTGAATCTATTATGTACTGTAGATGTGTGTGTATGTGTGCTGTGTGTATATGTATGTATGTATGTATGTATGTACTGTGTGAGTATGCATGTATGTATTGTGTATGGTTTTTTTTTATGTGTATGCTCCATGTGCTTGTATGTACGCATGTATGCACAGGTGTACGTGTACAGTATGTGTTTATGCATATATATGTAAGTATCTATGCATGTGTTGGGTATGTGATAGACCAATAATACTTTGCTTTCCTGATGTTTTGTTTCAAGTTTATTTTAAAGTGGATATGTATTTTCCTCAATTTTCCTTAGGGCTTCACTGTCATCTAAATAGGGTCCCATTATCTGCCTTCCTGTCACAGTCAATAATAAGCCATCTTGTAGGAACAAAAGACACACCTTCATCTTATCTTGAAACTTTACAGCCTTTTCCCTGACACACACAGGCCGGCAAGGACATGACTCACACAACAGTTCTAATTCTTTATCTTGTAACCAATAGCTTTAAAAAATCTTTTATCACATCTTTTTGCTTTATAGAATTTTATTAATTCCTTTTCTCTTCTTTAAATCCTATCAGAAACAAAATAACATTATTCATTCATTAAATTTTGAATCTTGTGGTCTCAGCAAGGCTTATCTAAATGGTTAGATCTTAAGAGAACCAAAAGAGAACTCCAAATTTTTTTTTTTTTGTGTGTGTGTGTTTTTTTTTTTTGTTGAACCTTTAATGAAGATTTGATTTTCTCTCAGAGAAAAATGAAAATGCCACAAGGACAGGTGCAGAAGAGTCAGTGATGATGAAATGGTTATTGATGTAGAAACTAGACATGGCTATTTTAGTTCCAAAATCCCTTGAACCATGGCTAGGACAGACTGAGTTGCAAAACCTTGGTAGGATAATCTACCTTGTAAAAGTTGTAAAGTTGGCAACCCTGGTCAAGGGTGACCAGAATGTTCCCTTTTCAATAGCTATTACACTAAGGTGTAGGAAGGGCACCACTCCTTTCCTTGGATTGCTCCACTTAACCCTTGATATGTCCTTTATAATGCTGAGTGTTAAGCAAGGAGGTATTAAGTACCATTTTTAAAGTCTTTGGTATGACGTGACCTGGGATTGAACCCAGGTCTCCCAGACCATTGATGAACACTATATCCACTAGGCCAATGAGCTGCCTTGTAACTATGCTTAAAAATTGACCTTGCATCACATACTGCTTGTATGAAGAAGTTGGTAAATATTTATAGTTACATATAATTATAAATCTTTCTTTTGATCTTTTTTATAAGCATTTGATAATCTCATCCAAAGTTCTGTAAAGATGATCTTGTGTCAAACATGGCTTAAAACGACAAAATATTTATTATGTGTAGTTATTTTCCAATTCTCTCCATCATGAACTGGATGTAAAACAAGGTCAATTTTTTCACTAATTCTGGATTGATTTCTGAGTTTTCTTTCTCCTTGATTGGTTGTATTATGAAGGCTAAAGAAGCCCCAAAAGTCCTACTATTTTCTTCTAATTGGAGAAAGAGATGGCTTCTTGTCTTTCTTGAGAGCATTCATATGAAATGAAACACAAGCATTTTTATTCTGGATTTTCACTTGGGCTACCCAATTCCATTTCCTATTATGATAAACATTATGCTAATTCTACCTATAAAATAAAAAAATTATTAATAAGTGAAAGAAGCAAATCAAATAATAAGTGAATGCAGCAAATTAGCCCCAAAAGAGTACAAGACAAGACATGACTGGGTGCAGAAAGAGATTCACTGGGGATTATGCAAGAAATTGAAATTTTGGTATAGTGGGTAGAGTGTTTGCCAATGGTCCAGGTGACCTGGGTTCAATCCCAGGTCACGTCATACCAAAGACTTTAAAAATGGTACTTGATACCTCCTTGCATAACACTCAGCAATATAAGCTACATATCAAGGGTAAAGTGGAGCAATCCAGGGAAAAGAGTCACACCCTCCCCTACACATCAGTGTTGTAGCTATCGAAAAGGGAGCCTTCTGGTTGCCCTCAACTAAGGTTGCCAACTTTACTTTACTACCAAATGGTATATGCACAAACCAAAATCTGTCCCAGAGAATGAGAAGCAGAAAATTCTTTGGGATTATGAGATACAAACAGATCATTTAATCCAAGCCAGAAGACCAGATCTCGTGATAGTTAATGAAAGAAAGAGAACTGAATAGAGGACTTTATTATCCCAGCGGATCTCAGAGTAAAAATCTAAGAAAATGAAAAGAGAGACAAGTACTTAGACCTCGTTAGAGAACTAAAACAGCTATGGAATGTGAAAGTAATGGTGATACGAACTGTAAATGTCCTGCTTGGAACAATCCCCAAAGGCTTGGTAAAGGAGCTAGAGGAGTTAGAAAGCAGAGGATGAGCTGAGACCATCCAAACTACAGCAATGAGGTCAACCAGAATACAGAGAAGTCTTTTGGAGACCTAAGGAGACTTGCTATCTCTTAGTCTCCATTGAAAGACCATCAGCTATTGCTGGTGTGAAAAACTCACGACAAATATAATAATAATAAACCACCCAACTCCAAATGAAAATTCCACCCTTGAGAAGACACAGCTCATAAGAAGAAACTGGTGCTCAGTTGTCAGTAATTTTCTAAAGGACTATGTAAAGTCAGTAAATATTTAAAGTGTCTTGCTATATTATGAAATCACATGTTTTCTGATTTTATTTTTGGTTTTCTTTAAAAATTCTGTTTTGTTTGTCTTTGAAAACATAAGGTTGTTTATGTAAATTCAATATATTTACAAGATTGTTTGAATCTGTAAATAAGCTATGAATAGTTTGAATGAAATAGGGAAAAAATGCAAAATCATCTTACTCAAAGGGCTAATTTTATCAGTAACAAGATCCAAATAGTCTTCTGTTCAAAAGCAGACAAAATCCTGACACAGGAATACCCACTAATTGCTTGGGATTTAGTTATATCTATTGTACTGCAAAAAAATAGCCCCATTGTGGACTCTAACTAAGTTAAAACTTAAAATCAATTCAAAATTTTCTCCTTTCTCTTTTTTTTGACCCACTTAAGAGTTCTCTTACTATAAGAGAACTTAGTCACATCTGTGTCAGGAGCACAGATAATAAACAACCCCCGCGTCTGGTATATCCACAATATACTACCCACAAAAACATGACAAACTGAAACATAATTCAACATAGGACCTAGACAACAGGTTAGGGTGTTATGATTAGAAGGTGCTTCTTTGATAGCCAACATGGGGGACCTAATCGTCATCCTGCAAAACTTGGCTGTTCTTTTTCCATGTACACAAACGATGACCTCAGCAACCTCTCACATCATAGACTTTAACACAGAAAGTGGACAAGTGACAGGGGAAGACAACAAACTTGCTCTTCAAAACTGTTTTAGAAGCAGACAAGAATGATAGACATCTGGGAAGAATTCACTATATTTAAGACAAAAAGCCAAAGACTTGCTGGCCAATCAAGGATGATAATAAAGCAAGGTTGATTTTCTAACTTTGAAATATTAAAAATACACCAACAAATAAATAGGGAAACATGTCAACTAGATCCTAATATGGTAACCAAGACACTGAATACAGAAAAATTAGAACCCTCCAAATGAATTACCAAGTAATAATAATCAAAACATCACACACCCAAACACAACTGAAGATACACTAACTCTAAAAAGAAAAGGAATGTAGAGATACTGAAGAGAAGTATGTCTGAAAAGAAAACCACATTACCATCACTCAGGAACCAAGACTGGAAAAAAGTCAAGGTAGAAACAGAAAAAATGAATGAATTATCAACACATAGATCAACATTATGGAATTAAATGAACTAATCTATGTAGGAGCGAAATTAGTCAGTGAGAAAGTCGAGATTCCCCAAAACAACACAAAGAGAAACTCAAAACCTGGATGGGAAATTTGACTGGAAACACAAATAAAAAATCTGAGACAACAAGTAAAAATTTGATGACAGAAGAAAAACATGAGAATATGTTGGGATGATGAGAGCAAAGCAACACAATTAGAACAAACAATACAACTCGAGAAAATAAACCATAAGAATCAAATCCGGTGCAATGTTCACCTGAATTACAATCTTTAAAAGAAGAATAAAAATAAAGCATTTTGATTTTCATTCAGTGTGAGACTGAAAAGCAGGTGATGTAAAAAAAAGATCATCTTCTCCAACAGTGTTACTGGAAATGGACTAAATGAACCCAATTCAAATCCCATATAAGGCTAATTGTGTTTCACTTAACAATGATTTTCTACAAAATCAATCTCTTGTCCTCTCACTTAAAAATAAATCATATAACACATTGTGCATTTTAGCCTTGTAGATAAGCTAACCAGTCTAGAAGAAGGAAAAAGCAGGTAGAATGAGGCTTGGAACTCAACCCCATGAAAAAACAACATGGCCATAAAACTGCAGCACCCTTACTGGCATTGATATAGCCCATTTCTCAACAAGAACAGATGAGATAAAAACGTCCTCAACAATTTGCTCATTCTTTTTTATACCAAAGACAATCTCGTTTAGGCACAAGTTGGTTTGTTTATCATAAGGTTTCTGAGATATAAATTCTGTTTTAAAGCAGATTTTGTATCCTAAGAATTCATTATTGATAGAGAATCTAATGGCTTTTCACAAATGTTTGCGGCTGATAGAATTTCATAGTTCAACATATGGTTGATATTCTACATGGGTTAAAGAATATCATAAAATGTGATTCATTTTGTTGATTCACCTCTGGCATTAATGGCTTTATCAACTACATCTAACATACATCACATCAAAACATCTAAAGACAAACAGGCAATTGAATATAAGTGTGTGTGTGCTTGGGTGGATAGATTCAGAGATGGATGAATTGGTTGTGTTCTATGGCATATCAACACTTGTCGGTTAATCAATGTCAAATCCAGTTTATACATGTATATGTATATATGATTTGTAAAAAATACTTTGAAGGTAACATTTTTAAACAAGTCAGAGCTCATTTGTTTGCACACAGTTAAATGGTTTCAAGTATTGCTATTTCACACTAATTATTCTATTTAACATAATTCATTTGTTTGCACACAGTTAAATGGTTTCAAGTATAGAAATTGATTGAATATTTCTATTTGATCCATAGATGAGACTCTAATAGGAACTACCACTCCAGTTAGAGTGAACCTGGGAGTAATGGTAATGAAGGAGTACTCTGAATTCCCCAAACTCCAAGACTTACCATCAGATGCATTTTAATGTCATACTAAAGACATAAATGGTTTCAAGTATTGCCATTCAACACTAATAATTCAATTAAACATTATTCATTTGTTTACACACAGTTAAATGGTTTCAAGTTTTGCTACGTGATACAAATAATTTAATTCAGCCTTTAATCATTTGCTTGTTAAATGGTTTCTATTACAGCAAATGATTAAATAGTTATATTTGACCCATAGACAGAATCCTAACAGATACTACAACTCCAAATCAAAGTGGACCAGGGAGTAATGGCAATGAAGGGTTACTCCACATTTCCCAAAGCTTGAGAAGTGGAGTTACACTATCAGATGCAGTTTAGTGTCATATCTAGGACACTCATTGTGAGGGGAGGGGTCTTACTCCTCTGCAGAGGTACAGTCAGTGGATTCTAAAATAGCTTCCAACTGGGTTGAGAAAGATAAAGAAACAGGCTGAGACAGATAAAAATGTATCCATGATAGATAGGATATTTTTCAAAATAGAATAATCTTTTCCCTTCATAAATATATTTTTAGAACAAGAGACAACAGTTTATCAATTTGACAAAATCTATATTATAAGGAGTATAAAATACATAATCATGAGCTGACAGATGAAAACCTTTGTTAGCTTTTTATTTCTTTAATTTAGAACAGAAAAACATGGAATATTTTGCTTTTACTTCAGTAAATAATGGATTATCATCAAGTGTTTCAAGATTTCTTTTATAACAAAGCAAAATCAAATAAATATTGAGTTTATTTGACAAGAATAATCAACAATGTTACAAGTTTCTCAGTTGCTGTTTATGAAAACATATCACAACATTTTATTTTTTCTTTGCTTCAAAACTGTTTTGTGTTTGTGATTATTTTAGGGCTTACTTCATTGGATTTGCACACTGAAATGAATTCGAAAATAAGTTTTATGATTCTAATTTGTTAGGATCTTTTAAAGAGTTTAAAATTATAATTATGTTTCGATTATTAATTGTTGATATTATGTATATTTATTTTTGAAAAACTTAAGAATCGTTGTATTTTGACCTTTGACCTGGCCAAACTTGCCATTACGGAAGGAAGTGACACATTTCAATGGCAGTTATGAGAGGAAATCATGTGGGCGGAAATTGGCTAACAAAATGGGACAAGCTAAAATTTCCATAGTACACTCATAGACTGATGCACCAGAAGAGAGTGACCTGTGAACTGCATGACAGTTATTTCCGCTTGATAACGATCAAATATGCCATTCCAAAGATCGAGTAGGCGATTGAGTGGGCGTTGAACTATTATATAACTCAGTCAAGACAAGAAGTCAGACAGTTACAGTTGGAGTAGAGACGAGATGTGGTAGGGAAAGCCACACCAGGCCGAAGGGGCTTGGGGCCCCCGATTGAGTTGGGGTCCAGAGAAGTTGCTGATAAGATGTGGTAGAGAAAGACAGAAGAGTGGGCCCCTGGGCCTCCGGTTGAGCAGCCCTGGAGAACGAGAAAGACACAACACTGACGGCCATAAGAGTGGGGGTCAATATATTGCAGTTCTGTTTGGTCTCCAACTCCCTCTCACTATAAAACTTTGAATAACCTTTTGGAACCCTTACAATAAAGTGAGAGGTACATATTTTTATAAAGAAGTCTTCCTGCGTCTTTATTATTGTGCCGTTATGATACTGCAAATGAGAATATAACAGAATGCTACATGCTATTTTAAACAAATCCTGGAAGCAACACCCCATAAAACAACAGCATATAGCCACTTACCTCCTATCACAAAAACTATCCAAGTAAGACTAATAAGACATGTGAAGCACTGTTGGAGAAGTAAGAACTAACTCATAAGTGACATTCACTCATGGACTCTTTACCTATGAACACCACAGTGTTGGCCAACCAATGAGGACTTAGAGCAACAAGATGATGTCTAGATGACCAACCAGGAGTGATGGATGATAGGGATTGATAACAGGAGTCACTTTGTGAAATTTGTCATGTTGGCATAACAAGATGATGATAATGAAAATTAGATGTTTATTTTCTTCTAATAGTCTAAATTTTCAATCAATTCTTTTGCTATTTTTAAAAGTATATGAAATAATTTTCAAGGAATATCTTGATTGTATTTTAAAAGATGTTTCTTGATACTTGTCTGTTGGTTTTTGTAAAATATTCTTTACTTGATTGGGATAATGAGGAGTTAATGTAAAAATAAACAAAAACTATCAGTTTGTTGAATTTGTGAAGATTGTTCACGCAAGTATTCAGTTATATTGTAAACAGAGTTGCCCAGAGAAGACTACAACTACTTGAAGAGGAGGAGGACTATTTATTGAGCATCTGACTGTCCACATACGGGCATGTCATTGCATGGAGATTATGGCAGAAAGTGCTATTTTTATTCTACACAGTTCAGTTTGATAAGATAGTAAAATAGGGAAACAAACTTCCACAAATCAACAAATTAGGAAAAAATCTCATAAAAGATCTTATGAAAATAATAAAATTTCTCAAAAAGTAGATTGATTTTACTTTTTCATAAACAAAAAATATAATTGTTCAAATTAAAGTTTTTGACATCACAAATAAATTGAAAAGTTGGTGCCAAAAAAAATCAATCTATAAAGGTGTATAAATAGACTGGTTGCCTAAAAGCCCCAAATATCTGCCCTTCTATTGACCTGGGGAGAAAAGAGATGGATTCATGCCTTTCCCATGGGCATTGAAGTGTGAAGTGAAATACAGAGTCAGCCAGAATTTGTGCCTGGTTAGCCATTTCCATTTTTTATGACACTAAATATACCATAAGTAAAGTTGGCAACCGTAGTTGAGAGTGACTTGAAGGCTCCTTTTTTAATAGCTACTACACCTTGGAGTAGGGGATGGTGCTACTCCTTTCCCTGAATTGCTTCACTTTACCCTTGATCCTTACTTTATAAAGGTTAGTGTTAAGCAAGGTAGCATCAAGTATCATTTTTGAGCCTTTTGTATGACTGGACCTGGGATTGAACCCAGGTCTCCCGGGCCATTGGCAAACACTCTAACCATTATGCCAATGTCCGGTATACTGAAACAAAACTTTGATAAAAACAATTAGGAAAGTTCTTTTTCCTTCTTCTAAATAAGTTGTCTTACCAAAGCTAAAGAACATAGTCTTCTTTTTCATTTTACTCATATCTAATTGGAAAAGAGAAGGATTCATGCCTTTCTCAAGAGCATTAACACAAAAGGAAACACACACACACATACAATCTTGTTCAAGATTTAAACTCAGCTCTTCAAATTCAGTTTTTACAACGATAACCGTGACGCCATGTGTGCCTCCTTTAAAAAATTATTTTAGATAATGAATCAAAGTCATCTGTAAGAATATCAAACTGAAACAAGAATTGAAGCCTAAAATCAAAAACAATTATAAAAAATCTTTCACTGGCTGAAATTTAACTGTAAAATATATATATATATATATATATATATATATATATATATATATTTTGTTTTAGACTCAACATGTAAAAATATACTCGGATAAAATCAGTCAGTTTGTTTGTAAAGCTGTTATTTTCTGTATTACCTGGATTATTTATGTTGTTATATCCCCCACTGGCTTAATCTACAATTCAGCTAATCAGAGTGTGAATGTTTAATAGGATTAAGCTTAAAGAGATTATTCGGATCAACAAAACAAGTGTTTGGCATTCATTGTAAGTTGAAGGAAAGTTATATTAAAGTGAAGAGAAGGATAGGAAGAAACTAGACGTAATAAAAAAAGTAAGTGCGTATTAGAAGGATTTACTCACGCATACAGATATATACACATCTATGCACACAGATTCCTATACTTGCACATACACATGAAAAAGATATATATATATATATATACACACATACAGAGATGAGAAAGCTATATCCATTTCAGTTTCTTTGTTAATAGTGTATCAACCTTCATGGGTTATTTAATGCCAAAGCCATCCTTGTAGTAGAACTGTAGTGGCACTATTGAAACCATAGCTGGGGAATCAAGGGGGTTCATATATTTCACAAGGGGATTAGTTCAAAAGTGAATGCCATAGCATGCCTGGAATTTGAACTTGTTTGCTATAATATCATAGTCCAGTATATTAGCCATTACACCATGAGGACTCCCCCAGAAAGATATATACATATAAACATATATTTACATACACACATATGCATATATGGGCAAAATGACATCAGTAAATAGACCTGATTATATTATTAGATATATAATAATTCAGTTTTGATTTTGATAAATGACTAATTTACAATAAAAAGTAGAGGCTATAAACACATGAGAAAAAGAATGAAAATTTACAAGCATAAATTTGCATCATATCATTTATCAGTATAGATCATCAAGGACTTATTTTTATTCTTTAATAAAACAAACCAAATAAAATCAAAGTAAACTGATTATATAAAATAGCCATGATGAATAAAATTGTCTTGTATAACACTGGAAGTCAGAGAGTATTTATGTCTGTGCATGTACATTATTTATTGGATGATATAAAGCAAGAAAAATGACCCTACTAAATAATCCATTTACTATAAAAAAAAAATAAGTTGGATCTGTAAATTCATCATTTATAGAAAAGCATGAAAAATGAAAAACATAAAGGTTAAAGAGTTAAAAATGCTCAGTTTTGATAAAAGTTAAGATTAGTTTTTGTTAAAATTCAATGACGTTGCAGACCACAGCAAAAAATTGTGAAATCGACCAAATTTAAAGCAATGGATTATTAACAAGACTCTGCACCAAACACATTTACCAAAAGATGGTTGGAGAATCAACCAATCTAAAATAGAAAACTTCTCACCCATACTCTCCTCAATTCAGCAAAATAACAAAAATATTGTTAATCTAAAACACAATTGAACATGAAGAATAATATTTTGGAAAGAGATAAAGAACAAATTTTTTATATCAACATTTCCCATAGGTCCATTACAAAATTTGCAAGCATTTCATCAAACTATTTCAGCCATGTGTAGAGGACACACAAGCAAACTCTTACCAATTATTGATATAGATTATCAAGTGTTTATTTCTATTTTCTTAATAAAATAAAATACTCATGATTAATAAAATTGACTTGTATAAAATTGTGTGTTTATGTGAGTGGAAATTATTTATTGTATGATAAAAAGCAATAAAAATAACTCTTAGAATTGCATTCAAAGAACTCAAAATTTATCAAATTTCAAAAATAAACATTGTTGCTGAATACAAAATTGAAATTACAATGATGATAGGTTTTTCCATGTGTTAAAACTGGAAATAAAATTTCAAATACAAAGCAACAGATGTTTTGAAATGTGTTGACAAAAAACCCAGAAAAACAAGTAATTTATCTCATAAATTACCATAGCAGAGAAGCCAGAAGAAAGCTGCTTATTAAATAAATTGAGATTTAGCTGAGAAAAAGGAAAGCAAAATTTGCTGGTGAAAGTTCCTTGAAGATTTTGAATGCTGTCTTTTATTTAGATCAATCTTACTTTTACTTATCTTTAAAACAGGAAACTACAATGAATTTGAAGATGGCAGAGCTAAGAAACTTGTTTGAACAAGCTGTAGCCCTCAATCATATAAAATTGATTTTCATTATGTAGGCAGTGATCTGGAATGAATAGGAAAACCCAATTTAATAAAATACTAATCCATCTGTTGATTAGTTGTTTTCTCATAAATAATGAAGGTACTCTTTTCATAGAAAATAAAATACTTTGACATCCATCAAACGTAATCTGTTAATAACATATTCAAAAATATATAAACTGAATCTTGTAGCCAAACATATCCCTTGACATGAACCATAAGAAATATATTTGGACCATTTTGTATAGTCAAATACTGAAAATATCTTGAAAAATACTTTTTTTACACACTGAATACAGCCTTGTCAGCTATCCCACCAGAGAAGATAGCAGATATGATAAATTCAATGCCTGAGAAAGAGTAAAATCTGCAAAGAGTTATGCCACCAAATTTTTATTTGCATAATAAAATACTCTTGAAAGTCTTGAGTTGAATAATGACTTTTTAAAAAATATTTTTTTAAAAACACAGAAAAACCACACAATCACTTCTTAGAAATTGTCAGACTTTAAGAGTCAGTCTAAATTTGGAATGCACAAACAACAAACAATATTTGAATTCAGAAATTAAACTTTCATTCAGGAAACCATTTTGTTAATAAAGGAAATAAAACAATTACATCTCATTCATATTTAACTTGGACTAACAGAAAAGCATCTTTGTGTGAAACTTAAAAAAAAACCTTTTCAATTCAAGGTGGCTATCTATGGGTGATAGGGTGTGTGGAAATCAGTTAAAAAAAGTTTCCTATTTACATTGAATGGATTATTTATAAAGTTGAGAAAAAAAATCATCAAAATTTTGTCAACATTCAGCATATAAAGAAATAGTGGACAATTTTCATCTATTGTTATCTTGTTAGGTGATCATTTGAATAATTTCAGTCTCCACAATCTTTTTAATTTCCTTGAAGGTGATCAAACCAATCCATAAGCTGATACAGAATTATAAACTCAATATCAATATTGATTTACTGATTTTAATGGCATGGTAACACATCAAGGATTATTTTATGCACACAGGTAAAAGAATCAAATTCATTGTATGTTTACATTTTCATGTGTTGGGGTATCCTGGGTATGACACTAAACTGCATCTGATGATGAAGCTCTGAGTTCTGGAGATCTAAGGAGTGTAAAGTACCTCCTCATTAACATTACTTCTAGGTCTTCAATGAGCTTGTGAGGTAGTGGCTGTTAAACTTTTGTATGATGGCTAGCAAGCTTATCTTCCCAAGGAGTTTGATACTCACTGGGTGGGTACTGTTGTTGTTATGTGTGTGTGTCACACTGAGATATCCATAGAAAATAACTATATATGTATTTGTACAAATATCCATACTTGTACATGTGTGTATATATATATCTGTATATACATAGAGAGAGACCCTCAGGTGAATTCGTATTCAACCTGTCTGACCACTTGAATACAAGCTCACCTGAGGATTCAAACTTTAAATTCAGAGTTTTTTTCCTGTTTTATTATTCTATTTTATACAAGTAAAATATTTTGATATTGCTCTGGATTTTCAAGCATAAAGATTTTACTGGTTAAAAATGATTTTAGTGTTAAATTTTAGTCATATATAGATATATATATATACACACACACACCATTTCCCTCTAATCACACACATATATATATATATATATATATATATATATATATATATATATTTTTTTTTTTTTCTTTAAGAAAAAACAACGAAACCAATCACAAAGGATTATAAATTTATTTCCATCCTGTTACGCATTTTTGAAATTTTCAAAAACACGAAAAAAAATTAACAGGACTTCATCAGATCAATTAGATAAAAAAACTAGAGTAGACACATGAGAGTGGGAGGGGATAGAAGAGGGGTGAAGAGTTATCTCTTCATTAAGCCCACTTCCGTTTTAAATTTAAATTTTCGGTTGGCAATGTAGTAAAATTATTTTAAAACAAATTTTTTTTTTTTTTTTTTTTAAATTAATTTTACATATAGACTTAAATTACAGATATTTCTAATTAGATTTAAATTTTAATTAATAATCTCACGTAAAGATGCAGTAATAGATATATTAAAACAAAAACAAATATTTAATTTACTTAAATATTTTAAAATTTCAAAAATTTCAAAAATATTTAGAAGGCATTAATCAGTTACATTTTTTATGCGTAGTACATATATATTATATGCTTTTTCATAATTTTCTATCTAACAATTTATTATATTTATTCTCAAAATTAACTCTAATTCTCAAATAAATTTATGCTTTATAAAAAAAATTTTACTTGTTTAATTTTTTTTATAAAGCATAAATTTATTTGAGAATTAGAGTTAATTTTGAGAATAAATATAATAAATTGTTAGATAGAAAATTATGAAAAAGCATTATAATATATATGTACTACGCATAAAAAATGTAACTGATTAATGCCTTCTAAATATTTTTGAAATTTTTGAAATTTTAAAATATTTAAGTAAATTAAATATTTGTTTTTGTTTTAATATATCTATTACTGCATCTTTACGTGAGATTATTAATTAAAATTTAAATCTAATTAGAAATATCTGTAATTTAAGTCTATATGTAAAATTAATTTAAAAAAAAATTGTTTTAAAATAAATTTACTACATTGCCAACCGAAAATTTAAATTTAAAATGGAAGTGGGCTTAATGAAGAGATAACTCTTCACCCCTCTTCTATCCCCTCCCACTCTTCTATCCCCTCCCACTCTTATGTGTCTACTCTAGTTTTTTTATCTAATTGATCTGATGAAGTCCTGTTAATTTTTTTTCGTGTTTTTGAAAATTTCAAAAATGCCTAACAGGATGGAAATAAATTTATAATCCTTTGTGATTGGTTTCGTTGTTTTTTCTTAAAGAAATTATTGCTCTGTATAATTGGTACATTGAGCTCTTTACCAGGAAGATTTAAATATTCATTCACGAATAATTTCTTGTCCTGATGGAATTACTCCTAACTCCGGTTTAACTGGACTAAGTATTCTATATATATATATATATATATATATATATATATATGATATCTTTTTATGATAAGATGTGATTGTAAGTGTTAAATTTCAGTCATATATATATATATATATATATATATATATATATGTATGTATGTATGTACACACACACACACACACGCATGCACCATTTCTCTCTAATCAAATATATATATGATATATATGATGTCTTCTTTATAATCAAATGTGATTTTTTTCCAAGCTGTGGATGTGTCAATACAACTGGATGGATGCTCTCAAAATAGATGGAGAAAAAGCTTGATGGGAATGACACAGGAATGTTATGTGCTGTTTTGAACAAATTCTGGAAGCAACACCCAACAAAAAACTGTACAGCCACTTACATCCTATCTTAAAAAACTATCCAATTAAGACAAGCAAGGCAATCAGGTAAAGGATGAACTCACAGTTTATGTTCTTCTATTGGCCCTGACACATTGGCCAATCAGCAAGAATTGTTTGATATCAACTGAATGTAGCTTAGAGGACTTGTCAAGAGCAATGGTTGATAGAGATGGATGGAGTATGAGAGTCAGGAAATCGATGCTGCCAATATTTGATAATGATAAGGCAATAAATGCTGATACATTCACATACATATTAATCTCTTTCTCTCTGTATGTGTGTGCGTATATATATATATATATATATATATATGTACTCATACACAGATATACAATCATCTCCCTTTAACTTTATATATATAATGTAAATACATATACTGCACAGACACAAATCTATTTATGTATGTGCATGTATACATATATGTGTATGTATGCATATGTATACATATACATATATATGTGTGCACACACACACATGCATATATATATATATATGAGTATGTATTAGGCAGCATTTTCTCTTTTAAATATGTTTTATAAACTATGATAGACACTTTACTTCTGTCTGTTTTATCTTTGATCCGTTCAAGTCTTTGTATGAATCAATTGACTTCTGGGTGGAATAAATTCAAGAAAGCACTATATTTTCCTCCAAGAACTTTCTCCCCCATAACTGGAGCCATCTTCAAGGGAATGAAGAATGAAATGACAAACATTAAGACAAGTCATGTACATTTTTAAAAAGAGTAGGAGGGAGAACAAGTGGGAGGGGAATTTATAGAAGAATAGAATTTTCCTCAAAGCAAGAGGAAGAATGAGGAGAGAGAGAGAGAGAATAGGCTGTGTGGGACAGAATATTAACTATGAAGTATTTAGAATACTATTGTTAAGTAGAAAATGATAAACAATTTCTTTTTCTATCAGTGTCAGTACAAAACAGATCAATTTAAACTAAATACTAGACATTTTGAAAACAACAGAAAAAAGAAAAAAACCTTCAAATTTAGAATAAACCCAAAAAACAAAAAAAAACTTACAATGGAAAATTCATAATGAAGGTTAGATCAAAGCAACGAGTTGAGGGAAGTAAAGCTACCTGCCCTTGTACATTAATTTACTGGACAGGTAAAAAAAAAAAAAATTGTGCCAATTTCACCTTGTCTCAGTAGCAACAGCAGCAGCAGCAACACCACAGCCTCAACAACCTGCCAAGCCCTGCTACTAAACTGGTTTTTAATATAATTATATATCAACTATTTGCCTTTTTAGTTGTATTATATAAATGCAAATTGACTTCACAAAAACAAACAAATAAATTCAGATTGCAAAATCTATTTGTTATGACTCTTTTTAGTGTTCTATTGCCGCTGTTTGAATAAAACTTTGTTTATATTTATTTTTATTTTACTCAAAGTAACATCAGTTATCCCAAAATTTTACTAATATTCTTTTCTGAAGCAGATAAAATGATTCCACAATGAAAATGCTTATTCTTAAAGTGTTTACTTTGTAAATTTAAGCCAATAGACGGGCATCAAGACGTCTGGTAAATCTTCAGACCCTTCTATTCAAGCTATTTACTTGACATTTTTCCAGTTCCTGATATTGAGATATCAATACTGATACACATATGTATGTGTGTGTATATAAATATATCAGTCCTAACGTGTGTGTGTGTGTGTGTGTGTGTGTGTGTGTATATATATGAGTCTTAACATGTATGTGTGTGGGTACATATATCTGTTCTAACATGCATGTGTGTGTGTATATATATCAGTTCTAACATATAGGTGTGTGTGTGTATCAATCCTAACATGCATGTGTGTGTGTGTATATATCAGTATCAGTCCTAACATGAATGTGTGTGTATATATATCAGTTCTAACATATAGGTGTGTGTGTCTGCGTGTGTGTATATCAGTCCTAACATGTATGTGTGTATATATATATATATATATATATATATATATATATATATCAGTCCTAAAATGTGTGTGTGTGTATGTGTGTGTGTGTGTGTGTATCAGTCCTAGTGTGTCTGTGTGTGTGTATATATCACTCCTAACATGTATGTATATATATATATATATATATATCAGTCCAAATATGTAAGTGTGTGTGTGTGTATCAGTCCTAACATGTATGTGCGTGCATATATATATGCATATCAGTCCAAGCATGTATGTGTGTGTGTATATATATCAGCCCTTACATATATATATATATATATATATATATATATATATATATATATATCAGTCCTAACATGTATGTATGTGTGTGTATGTGTGTATCAGTCCTAACATGTGTGCATATATATATATATATATATATATATATATGAGGTGCCTTCAATAAGTTTCCAGACTTTTTTCATATGGGCACTTTTACTGATAGTACACACATGAAACTCTAGTCCACTTTGAAGTAATCTCCTCTGGCTGTTATGCACTTGTTGTACACTTCCAACTACTTCTGGAAGGCCCCATCGAAGTCCTCTTGTGTGAGCATGTCAATCACCTTCGTCACAGCCTCTTTCATCTCCTCAATTGTCTCATAACGACAGCCTCTAAGGTTTTCCTTGAGCTTAGGGAATAACCAAAAGTCACAGGAAGCAAGATCTGGACTATAGGGACGGTGAAGAACTGTCTTGATGCCCATCTTGGTTAAATAGTCTGTGACAAGGACAGAGTTGTGGACTGGTGCATTGTCCCGGTGGAAATGACACTGAGCCGATTTGAAGAGTGCTGGCCTCTTCCAACGGAATCTCTTCCTGAACTCCCTTAAAACCTCAACATAGTATTCCTTGTTGACTGTCTGTCCAGTGGAAACCCAGTGCATGTAGATCATGCCAGTGCTGTCAAAAAAAGGGATCATCAAAAGTTTGTGGGTGGATTTGCTCTGTCTGGCCTTCTTGGGTCTGGGAGAGCCAGCATGCTTCCACTGGGAAATCTGTCTCTTGGTCCAAAAGCAGTCGGAAGCATTCCATACGTCTCTGTGGCATTTTTTCCAAGTTTACAACAGAATTTTATTGCATATCGTTCTTCTAAAGTGTCCTCACATCCAGATTGCATTTTTGAAATTCACCAGCTGTGACAATCAGGCTTTAGTAGGGTGTATTCCAATGCCAGATGGAGCTGTTCATTTGAACCTGAAATCATAAAAATTGGTCAGTCATCTCATAAGATGTATTGCAATAAGATATTGAATTTTCAAGAGTTTACGACAATTTTAAATGCCTGTACAAAAAAGTCTAGAAACTTATTGAAGGCACCTTGTATATATCAGTCCTAACATGTAGGTGTGTATATATATCAGTTTTAACACAATCCCCTTTGACCAAAAATCTTACAACAAAATAGCAACAAACTGCTAAGACAAAAATGTCCGAATAATGTTACACACACACATATGTGTGTATATATATATATCAGTCCTAACAAAATCTCCATTGCCCAGTCAGCTAGGGCTATAGAATACACTGATTGAACCTTTGCAGAGGGGGTAAGACCCCCCCCCAAGAGTGTTCTGGATATGACACTAAACAATCTGATGGTGAGGTTCCAGTAATGCAGGAGCTTTGGGGAATGTGGAGAACCTCTTGATTGCCATCGCTCCTGGGTTCACTCTGGCTCCTGATAAGAGTCCTCAATGGGTAAAATAGAACTAAACTGGTTTTGAAAGATTACTATTTTTGCATTTAAACCATATATCTATGCTAAACTGAATTGTTTAAAATCAAACTGTTTTGACATTAAAACTGTGTATTAATGTTAAACTGAATTGCTTGAAATAGAATTGTTTTGACATCCCTACTGCATACTTATGCTAAACTGAGTTATCTGAAATAAAATTGCTTTTACATTTAACACTGTGTATAGCCCAGTTGGCTGGGACTGTAGAATACACCATCTAGGGAATGCAAAGTACTTCTTCATTGCTATCACTCCTAGGTCCACTCTGTCCCAGAGTTGTAACACTTGATAAGGGTCCTATCTATAGTTTAAATAAAACTAAAATGTGCACTTATGTTAAAGTGAATTGCTTGAAATAGGACTGTTTTGACATTTAACAGTCTGTAAACAAATCTATATTTATACAAAACTGAATTAACTGAATTAGAACTGTTTGATTAAACTGAAAAGCTTGAAATAGAAATGTTTTTGACTATTAAACTGTGTACTCATGCTAAACTAAATTGTTTGAAATATAACTGATTATTTGTATACATTGGATTCAGCATTAAATAACCTACAAGAGATGATTTGCCATAAAACCTAAACAACCAGCCAACCAACCAAAATATTGATAAAAAATTTTACAACAAAATGGCCATATACTGCAAAGACAAAATGCCCAAATAATTTATTACACTGAAAGTATTATTTAGCTTCATTATTTTTATTTAATAAAATTTATTTACCTGGCCTGATATTCTAATTACAGTGGAATATTAAGTATTTATTAATTCTTTTTTGTCCATTCAGTTTGCATGTTTTATCTTGTAATTACATTTTAATACAAAAAAACCCCATGAAATTTATAGTGACAAGAGCGACACAATGGGATGAGAAAACATCTATTAATTTTAGTTGATGGTTATGTTTTACTACAAATCAACCCTTGTAGGTTATTCAATGCCAAATACTGTTTTTACTTATAAACTAGATATATATTATTTCGTTTTGTTGGGTTTTACAGTATGTCAACCCTTATAGGTTATTCAATGCCAAATACTGTTTTTACTTTTATATTAAATATATATAATTTGTGAACAGTTTGTTGGTTACAATTTTTGAATAAGTCTGAGCTTATTTGTTTGCACATTGTTAAATGGCTTCACATATTGCACTGCAATATGAATAGTTCAATTTAACATTAATTATTTGCTTGCGCACAGTTAAATGGTTTTATGAATAGTCAGTAAATGATTAAACAGTTCTATTAGACTCATAAATGGGACCCTAATGGTTTTATGAATAGTCAGTAAATGATTAAACAGTTCTATTAGACTTATAAATGGGACCCTAACTATTCCTACCACTCCGGGTCAGAGTGGATTTGGGAGTAATGGCAATGAAGAGATACTCCACATTACCCAGGCTCTCAGGCTGGAGCTTCATCTTGCAGGGTGGTGGTGTGGGGGTGCAGAGATACAGTTGGCGTATTCTACAACCCCAGCCAACTGGGCTATTTATTTTAGGTTTATCCTTCACTACAGTATTTGACCACTTCTGATTTTTGGAAAAACTTTTTGATGATTTGTTTATTTTACTATATAACAGTGTTGGTTGTCACTAAATCACTTTGTGGGTTTGTGTCGAATCAAGTGCAATATAATATGGAGAGTGCTCAATATCTGGGATAGTGCTATTATATAATAATAATAAATAAATATATATTAGATTTATATATTTAATGCCATGGAATTTTGTCTGCAACTCCTGGGTTTCATTAAGTTTTTACAAAACAACAATCATCAGCTAACTGCCTGATGATTGTTGTTTTGTAAAAACTTTATGTAACCCAGGGGTCACAGACAAAATTCCATGGCATTAAATATACAAATCTAATATACATTTCTTTATTTTATATATATATATATATATATATATATATATATATATTTATTACATACACACACACACACATATATATATATATATATATATATATATATGCATGCAGTATTGCCTATAAATAGGAACATACATAAAAATTTTTTTATAAAATGTTAATTTTCTTTTCACCTATAGCTACTAGATTTTTATCATTTCTAGTGGAACACAATACAATCAAAACAGATCTTACTATGTATTATTTATAACCAGCAAACTATTGTAGCATATGGTTTCCCCAAAGAAACTGTTACTGCCAAAATGATCCTCGACAAAAACATGAAAGCAATGATTTGTTCACCTGATGGTGACACAGATTTCTATGACGTCGTTGCTGATGACTTGAAAGGAGATTTATAAGCAGCATTTCTTATAATCTGCCCAGATTACATTCTGTTGTAACCAAACAAAAACGGTTACTGAATTAGAAATAACTAAAACGGAGGTTGAAAATGAAATGGAAATCTTAATAACATTAACAAAATACAATATTCACTAGCGACATGAAGAAGGTAAACCACTGCTCATGGTGACTACTTAGTCAGCAAATTACCCACCTCACAATAGTGTCCAATGTATCAATGAGGAATGGGACATACCCATTAATGTTTATAGGAAGGGTATATAACACACACAAAGAATGTCTATAAATTCAATGAAAGAAAATGGTCTCACATTAAAAAGACAAGAAGCAGAAGATATTTTGCAGAAACTGTTACTGATTCAGATTATGCAGATGATCTAGTGCTTCATGCAAATAGACTTTCATTCTAATAATGTCTAGTGCAGCCTCCAAGTAAACAAGAGTTCATGTGTTTTAATCAAGATGGAGTCATATTCACACTTAATTAGTAACCCATTTACATACCTTGGTAGCAATATCTCATCAATTGAAAGCTATGCCAACATACACATAGGAGAAGCATGGACTGCCATCGACAGATTATCAACCATATGGGAATCTAATCTCTGTCATAAAATAGAATGGGAAGCTTTCCAAGCTGTAGTCATGTCAGTACTATTGTATAGTTGCACTACTTTGACTTTAATGAAATGCCTGGAAAAAAAGCTTGATGGGAATCATTCAAAGATGCTGTGTACTGTTCTGAACAAATACTGGATACATCAACCCACAAAACATCTACTGTACGGCCACTTACCATCCACCTCACCAACCATCCTAGTAAAATGGATGGAAAATCAAAGACAAACTCATAAATGAAGTTCTTCTGTGGGCTCCCGCACATGGACACACTCATACTGATCAACCAGCAAAGACTTACATTCATCAGCTCAGTTTGGACACTGGATGCCACCTAGAGGACTTTTCAAGTGCAATGGATGATTGGAATGGATAACAAGAGAGAGTTAAGTGAAACTATGGATCATAATGAGGATGATTTATGATCAAAATCTCAAGAGTCAAAAGAAATTTGATGAAAAGAATTTCTTTACCCATTTTTTTTCAAAAGTTGTTCCATTTTGAAAATTGTTAGTGACTTTGCACTAATATCAGTCATTATTAATTCCTCCCTCCTGCTATGGGTAAATAGTAGGCCAGACTGGTCTCTTTAACTTGGTATGACAACCAGTCTAGGAGAAAGAAAATTCAGAGTTCAAACTATTTGTAAACCTTATGTGTTCAATAAAAAATATTCAAATTGATATATATATACATATATATATCTATATATATATATATATATATTCCTGTCCGAGTAGCCCCCCCCCCGATCAAACCAGGTTAGAGTACCCATGAAGAATATTAGTAACCATTATGACTACTACTACACTGTTTTACAAAAGAGTTGTTTCTAAGGATTTTTTAAATAAATTTAAGGTATTTTGATTATGCTGAACCCAAAACTGACATTAGATTGACTGAATTGGCTCAAGATTTTGAGAAAATACACACCCATCAAACTATGAATCTGTTCAAACATACAGTGAGATTCTATTTTCCAAATCTTCAAACTAAAGTGTTTATTTCCTTTTTCAATAGCAAAGAAACTAAAATACATGACTTGGATTAAGTTTGGGACAGACTTTCATCGTTTACTGACATTATTCACTAAAGAAACACAAAGTTAATTTTTAAGCAGAGTTAACAGGTTTGATGTCAGTGTTTTCCTTCTCCTAGAGTGGTTGCCATACCATGTTTAAAGAATCCTTCCTGCTCTACTAATTACTCATAGCTACAAGGAGAATAATTGGATGCCTAACTTTCCCAAGAGTATCAGCAATATGTGAAATGTAAACAGCCTTGTGCAGGGTTTGAACTTGAGTCTTGGTTTCCACTTCTTACGATGATAACTATTACAACATGCGCACATTCACTATATATGATTTTTCCAGCCTACAATCAATATATCATAATCGGGTATTTATGCCTAGGATGAGAGTGTAGCACCTGTAATCCAATAAATCTAATTTAGGATATTACCAAAATATAATTGAAAAGAAAAAACAGTCATCTATATATTCATGTCTGATTTTACTGTTTTGAATTTTTTTTGTTTTGTTTTTTGGAAAGTATTAAATTGTCTTTTCTTTGAAATAAAATAAATTCTTCAATATCGCTTATATTTTACTAATTTTGAAATTACTATAGGGTTTACATTAGCTGCTTGCATTTCCCTTTATACTAATTCCCTTGGAAAAGGCCTGAATCTGTCAGGAGATAATAAGTTTCTTTTCTTGGATATGAATGTTTCTTTATAGATGATGTTTACTCTGACACAATGAGATACCAGAGCTCTTTCTCTTCCTCTTTTGGTTCCTGTTCTTTGAAAAGATGAAGCTTCTCATACTGTCACACACTTGTAGCAAAGAGGACATGCTTTTCCCTTTCGTTCATTGAACAGAAGAGACTTTGACTCCAACTCCAATGATGTGCCTTATTTCACCTCATCAGTGAAATGAAAACAACTAAGAAGTAAGACTTTCTCTAATTTTGTCCACCTTCTTTATAAAACATAGTGCAAATTTCATCTGCTTGACACATGTTAGTTTGTGATTATATTCCTGCAATATTTGTTATATGTTTTATGCATGTATAAATTAAATCTTTGATATATTTATATGTATTTATCTTGTCTTTCTTTTCCATTCATTCAGTGTTAGAGTATCAACAGATGCACTAATGCTAGTATAGAAAAATGAGGAGTGGGGATGCAATAAAATAGCATCCCAAGCATGAAATATTGTCCTGAGAAATCCATCATTTTTGCCCCCTGCTATGAGGAAATAGTCGTAAAGACTCGGTTCTTTAGCATTGGTAAGACAACCAATCTTGAAAAAATAAAACTCTGAATTCAAAACCGCTTTACTCCACTGAAAATTGACTTTGTATCACATCCTGCCAGTGGCAAAAGGGCTGTGTAAATATATACATTTATGTAGATACTACCCATTGATCCGAGGCAGAGGATGAATGTACTACACTCAGATGTAGAGTGATACTGAGATAGAGCGTATACTGAGCTGAATTAACGATTAAGTAAAATAAACACATACTTTGGACACTAAGGAAAGTAAGGGTACCGCTGATATTTTCCATTATCAAATTTACAGCAGATCATTTAGGCAGCTAAATCAAGGTCCACAAAAGGTGATGACAAGACTGGCTGCATAATCATAACCATTTATAGAAGCAAATGTGTTGTGTTAGATCAGTTTAGAGGATCGAATCAAAGAGAATGCAATAAAGAAAAGTAGGAGCAAACTTTTCAAATATAAATCAAGTACATGGAATCAAACATTAGTTGCTATCTTAAACTGAAATTATCAGACAAATATTTCCAGTAAATGAATTATTTATTCATTTAATAAATTTTATTCAAATGGAATGTCTTTGTGTTGAAAAAAATTTGGAGGGGAGTCCTTGTGTGTTGTATTTAACATGTTTGATTGTGACATCCATGGCAAACTCCCTCATCCCCACAGCTATGGATTAAATAGTACTTCAACTGTTTGTCTACAAGGATGGCTTTGGCATTAGATAAACCATAAAGGTTGATATGGCATTAAAGAAAGAAAGAAAGAAAGTAGCCTTTATATGTCATGGTGTAGCATAATCTTCTCAGTGCTTAGGGGCTCAACAGGACATAATCTAGCTCTGAGTGTATATATACTATTCTTTGATGCATGAATAAATAATCCAGTCATTTTTTATGCGTACTGTGCTCGTTACTTTATACAGACTGTTGTATGAAAGCAAAGCATTTACCTCAAATTTTAGAGCAACGTCACTGTATAAAAGTGATTGAAAGTAGGTAACAGCCGGCTGTCCACATTAAATTGATTTATTAAAACTCATTATGTTTTGTGTATTGATTTCAACAAAACTTGTCATTTTTTTCTTTTCTTTCAAAACTCACTTGTTCTAACAACCACAGAAAATTTACCATTGGCCAAATAATAATAATAATAATAATAATAATAGTAATGGAAGTTCCTGAGGTGTAATGGCTGGACTGCAGCCTTGAAGTTAGTGAGTTCAAACTCCACTGATACTGTTATATTAACTTTCAGACTTATACCCTTTGCAAAGATATAAAAAACCCTAATGTTCCTAGTTATGAGCTAAATACTACCACAACTCTCCTTTTACAAGGATTGCTTCGGCATTCAAGAACTCATGAAGAATGCTTTGCCATTAAACAAACAAACCAAACCAGACAATGTAGAATTACAGTGTGATTTTACATATAGTGTTCTTGGAATGGTACTAAAAGGCATCTGATGATGAGGCTTCAGTTCTGGGGAATGAGGAGTACTTCTGTCGTTGCCATTACTCCCAGCTCCACTCTGACCTGTTTGGGTCCTATTTATGGATCAAATATATCTGTTTAAAAAAAGGATTTGTTTCTAATAGGACCATTTGCCAAAAAAAAAAATACCCTCTTAAGAAACAAATATGGAAAAATGTAAATTCAAACATTCAATGAATTTCATTCCCTAAGTATAAAATAACCTGAGTTGAGTCGATAATCAACTCAATATATCAGTGACCAAAACCTTCTTTCCTAAAATCAAGAAAGTGTTTAAATGCTGGCCAGCAAAGAAGGGTAAAACCTCTCTCTCTCTCATTGTATATATATATATATAAGAAACTGGTGTCTCACATATTTATGTATTAAAAATATTTCTAATATATGAAACCAACATAAAGAGGTGAGATATTGATTTCTTTCATATTGTTGTATCGTGGTAAGAAAGAGATACACAGTGAAATAAAAAATTAATTATTTATCAACTGAAGTGGTACAGTCCAACAAATATTATAAGTCTCGCATTGTGGGTGTTGCGTCTAAAGTTGGTCTTACTACTGAGATCTTGCAGAAACCTCCATACTTTAGAAACACAATGTCTTTTATACCTCCGTGATACCGGAAGTCACGTGGTATGAGCCACTATACAACACACATACACACACACACACACACACACACACACATATATATATTTATATAGAGAGAGAAAGAGAGAGGAAGATCACAATGTTATATTATTACAAGAAACTTTCAGAAAAACAAAACCATTATACATTGTAAAAAAGCCAAGAATAGCCAAAGAAGAAGACAATTTTATTATTACGCAACTTTGATTATTTCTATCAACCGTTGATCATATATTTTTTCAGTAAATAAGATTTTGTATTTAAGATATTTCTAACTTTTTTCAGAAATCTATTTTAACCCAATTCTTTCTCTCATAATACATATCATGAAAATTGTATTTGTATCTATCAAAATGGCACCCATAACAATTTTATTATGCCCTAATACCATAGATAGTTTGTGTAGTTTTAAAAATCAATTCACTTCTTTGCTGTTGTCTAGTAAAATATTAAATAAAATAAAACTTACTTTTTCCTTTAACCAACAGAAGGATTTGTTTCACTTTTATTTTACTTGAGCAACTGACTCCTGACCCACACAATTACAAAAATATTTCGTTCTCCCACAGAAAACTCTCACCATATGGGTTCAGTTTTATACTCCTCACAACAGGATTCAAGAATGTTTATGAAGAAGTTCCTCCTGAAATGGAAATTAATGCTTTTTAAAAACCTCTCCTAGAATAAAACCTGCATCCATTCATGAAATTTACGTCCCTCTTGATTTTTGTGTTGTTTAATAATAAGTGTTAAGAACCTAAGAGCACAAAGGAGACCAATCCTAAACAAAATCTTTGAACTTCCTCCTGGTTATCAGGATTTATAAGAAGCCTACATATTCACATTTGAATTCACTAAAGTTTTCATTGTTATCCTTATGTGATTACAGGAATGAGTCATAAAATTGTTGCAATGAGCAAGGTTGTTAGTTGGACGGTTGGGTTTTATGGCATATCAACCTTTGTAGATTATTTAATGCCTAATCCATTTTATGTAAATAGTTATATTTAAAAAAATTCTGTTTAGCATGAGTACACAGTTTAATTGTCAAAAACATTCCTTTTTGAAGTTATTTAGTTTATTCAAACAGTTCTAATTCAGCTAATTCAGTTTAGTATAAGTACAGATTTTGTTCATACACAATTAAATGTTGAAAACAGTTCCATTTCAAACAATTCAGTTTAGCATAAGCACACAATTTAAATGTAAGTACACAGTTTATTTGTCAAAAACATTTCTATTTCAAGAAATTCAGTTTAGTCAAACAGTTCTAATTCAAACAATTCAGTTTAGTTCTATTTAACCCATAGAAAGGGCCCTATCAGGTGCTTCCATTCTGGGCCAGAGTGGACCTGGGAGCAATAGCAATGAAGAGGTGCTCAGCATTCCCCAAAGCTCCAGCACCACTGGAACCTCACTATCAGATTGTTTAGCGTCATATCAAGGACACTAGTTGGGGGGTCTTACTCCTCTGCAGAGAAACAGTTGGTATATTCTAGAGCTTCAGCCGACTTTGCAGTGCAATGAACAGGGCACAATTTAGCAGCACTGGATGCTGGAAGGTAACAAACTACATCGGACTGTATGATACTGAACTTGCCTGATACTCTCTAAGTGCTACTCACTGGATTTGCCTCAATGGCAAGGAGCGAGGCCTCAGAATCCACAGTATTAGGCCTACCTCATCTTGCCTGATCATCAAGGTTCTTGCAATCAGAACAAAATTTTTTTAACCCTCTAGTTACTGTACAGTGATCAGTGGTACCTTCAGCTTTCATAAAACAAATGTTTTTGGTTGCTTTCATGACATTATGACCCAGTTTGAACTCATAAAGCACAAGTACTCAAATCAGACTAATTTAAGTACATTTGCATGGCCTTCAAATCACATGTGGAGTGAGGCACTGCCCATGTCAATGCACCAACTATCTTGATACTACCAACAACAGTTGGTATCTTTCACGATTTGGACTTCTTCAGCCATATGATATATGCACTGCTAACTAGCATGCAGAACCAGAATATTGCAAAACTTTTGACTCACTATAGTATTTACCTTCTTTAAGAAACTCTCATAAATGGTATTTGAAAATATGACTTTTTGATGATAATGTTTTTGGAACTTAAAATTCATTTTATTTCTGTCTACCTCTGATATCTATTCTTGGCCTGTTGAACATATCACTTATGCAGATACCATTAACTTTCTTGTTTTCTGGTGTTGTTCACTGTCTATCATTTTGACTTCATTTCGTTGAAAACAACCCGTGCTTCAGAGTAAAGTTTGACATAGCACAATAGAGCTGAAGGCTCAAAGATACAATGGCTAAAATATTTTGATAAAAAAAAACTTCTAAGGTCAGGAAATTTTACCAAATGAACCAAAACACATTGAAAACCATTATACAAAACAAAAGATAATATTTAAATGTATAACCAAAGTTATATAATCAACTTTGATAAGAAAAGATAAAATGGTGAAATAATCAAAGCAGGAGTAATAAGATAAAAAAGTTATTTTATTTATTTTCATTAATGATTTTACAATCATCCTTTAAGAATTGTCATGTTGAATTAGTGAGATTGCCATTAGCAGCATTTCTTGTAATACTGCATATTTCTATTAAATTTTGCAATTTTTACAACCTTTTGTCACAAACTTATATATCATCAATAGACAGCTTTTAACATCTGTCATTTAAAATATTTATTTCATAAAGAAATATAAAACACTTTTATCTTGATTGACTTCATATAAAGAAATTCCAATTGATATTTTTGTTACAAAAGATTTTTGAAAAAGAAACAAATACAGAAACAAACTCTGCAAAAACAAAACAGCATTTTACCTTAAAATAACCCCCAAAACCCATCCCCCACTAAAATTTAAAAAAAAACTCGGCAAAATGATGTTTCTTTCCAGGTTCATCAAACATTAATTAACTTAGAAATATGTAAATTAGTTTTGGTAAATAAATATAAAGAAACTTTATAATTTTGTTTTCTCCTACCACAGTGAAATAAAAAAAATAATGTTTACTCATATAGATATTACTCCTGAGAAAAATTATGGAATTAAAACATTTTCAGGATGTTCAATTTTGGCTTTTATTTGCAATACATTTTATAGAAAAAAATCATTTTCAATGAATTTTTGCAGTAAAAAACATTTCCAATACATTTTTGTTGTAAAAATCATTTCTAATGTATTTATATAGAAAAACCATTTGCAATGCATTTTCATTGAAAAAGTTGTTTCCAATGCATTTTATTATAAAAATCATTTCAAATACATTTTTAAAGTAAAAATCATTTCCAATAGATTTTTTTTATGTCAGAGGGGTAAATACATTCATGATTTCCTGGACATGTTGTTAAGTTTTGTGCCTTTTCTGGCCAAGTTTCAATTCGTCTTTTTAATTGTTATGGTAACCAACCTCGGAGAAGGAAAACTCAGAATTCAAATCAGCTTTACTCTGCTTAGAAATTGACCAAGATGAAGAGGTTGGATAAACACATATGTGACTTAGAGTGAAACATAATTTTCTGGACACATTGGTCAAACATTGTCTAGCTCAGTACCTTTTTTAGTCAAATATTTAGCCCCACCTTGAAAATAATGAAATTACAATATAATTTTAGAGCAATCATTTCTATGGAACACCACAATATCAAATAGAAAATTGAGCATGCACAGATTATGTGCTGACATTCAACAACTAGAACATATTTTGATTTTATACCAATATTCAACTGAATTATCGCAGATATGATGATTAGAAAATAAACTCACATTACTAAATCTGATTATGATAGAATGATGCATAACTGAAGCTCAAGTAATCAAAAATTTGATGATCTTTGAGACATTTGACCATATTATATTAAAGCCGCACGATATGTTGACATTAACTCATTGAGCAGAATGAATATAAGAAGCTGTCAAAAAGATCTCACCTCAATTATTCCATCATTTCTATCACATTTCTTTTTTTTTTATCATTTCTAATCTTTGAAATGTTTCTTCTGACAAGCCAGTAAATCAAACATAAAAATTTCATCCCTCGCTATCTGTCTCATTTTTCATCAAGATTTACTGGTTAGATTAAGAAATGGGTAACTGAGAGGTCTAGGATCAACAAATAGATAAATAAACCAAGAAAGTTTATTCGCTGAAAAAAATGAGAAAATTTATCTGATGTCAAATGTTGAATTTACAATGTTGTAAAGTTCATAGGTTGACCAAGATACTTTTATGGAAAGTGACTTAAATGAGGTTTATTTTTCAACATAATCACCACTGCCATCCACACACTCAACTTCTATCAGTGTTTCAGTGCTTGTATCTCATTGGTAACACCATCTTCTTCTTTGTTTAATGGCATATCAACCCCCATGATGTATTTAACATCAAAGCCATCCTTATAGACGAACAGTAGTGGCACTATTCAACTTGCAGCCTTGGGAATGAGAAGGTTCATACCTTTTCCAAGGGCATTAGTCCAAAAGTGAACACACTAGTGATACTGAAGTTCAAACTCATTTCCTACAATGTCACAGTCCACCAGATAAGCTACCATACCACAAAGACCTCTCCCCATTAGTCTACTATCATACTCAGATGTCAGCTGTTCAATATTTGCCAAACTAGGTCATTACTGACACAAAATTATATACCCCTGGAAGAATTACAACATGCACAAAAGCTTGCAAGATGTGCACCTTGTATGGTGCAGTGGTAGTACGTATTTACCCAACCCCTTTGCAAAGGCAGAATGTAGCACAAGGTAAATTTTTAAGTGGAGTTATCAGGTTTGAATTCAGGTCTCCTTCTCCTAGACTGGTTGCTAACCAAGACTAAAGAACCCAGTTGGCCCTACAATTTACTCATCGCTGGAAGGAGAATAATTGGATTCATACCTTTCTGCAGTGTATTAGTGTTATGTGAAGTGGAATCATGTCAATATGTCCATTTCCTACAACAATAACCATTGCACCATAGGCTCCTCCAAATGTTTGCGAAATGGTTGTGAGGTGGTCAAGCAAAATATTTGGTGAGTTTCATTCTTACCCAGTTCTCCAGATTTTTTACTCTATGCAAAACTTTCTTATTAACAACTACAGGAGCAGATGAAACTAATGAAGACTAAATTTCAGGGTTCCTAATCCCAGTTCGGCCCCAGAAGTGATTTTATTCAACACTGCTGAAAACATTTGTGTCTACAGTGTGAAAGAGTTTTTATTTATGATATAGTCAGACTGAATAAAAAATAATAGAGAAAATAGAATTAAAAAGCTTATTGAATTTGTGAACCTTCCAATTACAGTTTAAGTTTCATGGCATTCCAAAATGCAAGTTCCCGATGGTCAAATATAAATATAAAAACCTTTGCAACAGGCAGTGAATAAATTCAATCAAAGTTGAAGGTTTTAAAAAAGAATTTAATACATTGTTACATACATTTTTAATCCATTGTAGCAAATAGACATTGCAACCTGAGTTCAAAACCTGAACAAGGCTGTTTGCATTTTACATAGTGTTAATACCTTTGGGAAAGGTATGCATCCTACTATTTTTCTCTAGCTATGGGTAAATAGTAGAGTAGACTGGGTTCTTTAACCTTGGTATGGCAACCGGTCTAGGAGAAAGAAAATTCTGAATTTAAACCTGTTAAATTCTGCTTAAAATATTGACTTTATATCACATCCTTTTCAAGCAGAGGAATTGGTAAATATAAACATTTTTAATTCATCACATTTGATGTGAATTTGCTTCATACCCAATTGATGAACAGTAATGGGTACGTCCCATTCCTCATAAATACGTTGGACACTATTGTGAGTAGTCACCATTAGAAGTGGGTACCTTCTTCACGCTGTTGGTGATTATTGTATTTTGTTGATGTTATAAAGATTTCCATTTCATTTCCAACCTCCGTTTTGGTTATTTCTCATTCAGTAACCTTTTGTTAGGCTAAAACAGAATTGATTAACCTTTTTGTAGATAATTTTTTAATCCTTGTCAAAAACGGCAAATTATTTTCAAAAAATTTGCAACATGAAGGTATATTCAAACAACTCAATTATTTGCATATAAAAACAAACAAAATCTGATTATCTGACCAGCAATTGTGAATCATATTAAAATAGCATAGAAACAATAAAACATTCTCTTTCAATTATGTTATTTTGTTAAACAACCTTTACATAAGAGTGGAACCTCCTAGTAATGTTTCTCTTCATTAACATTGAACTTATTAATGAGCAGGAAAATATCTTACACTGAACTACTTCTATTCAACAAAAATGTTCCACTGCTTCCAAAAGGGTTAAAAAGCAAATTCAACTCATATTCTAAATTCTTAAAAACTGAAAACCCTCAGTGAATTAACCAAAGAACATCATCTTTTCTTTTTAAAGTGGCATATTTAAAAACTGTTGTAGGTGACTCACCTATGACCAAAATAATGGACTTACCCAAAGGGTATATTAATCAAGAACTAAGCTGGAAGAGCAGAGTGAAGCAGCTGTAGTAAGGCAGACTAAAAAGTTTGATTTTTTTGTCTGAGTTTTTTGCTACTTCTGAAAAGTGAGTCATTATTATTGTTACATTTGTTAAAATTATTGTTATTACATATTGTTATTGTTGAAACAGCTTTGTGACCCCCCTTAAACTATTGTTGTTTGTTTGTGAGGAGGGTCAAACGCGACTCGATTTTTTTTTTTTGTTGAACTTTTTTAAAACGACCGCCATTTTTCAAAACATTCATCGTTCTATATTTATCTTAAATCAACTCGCTTGAATTTTTTACAACATCATACGCGTTTCATCTCCCTCTGGTTGTGTTTTCACAACTATGGGGGAGCCAAACAATATGAAATCACCACTGGATATTATACAATCACCAATCGACATATTCCAAACGCAACCCTCCCCAATGCCGGAAGAAGCTCCATTTGACCTCTCTTCATCGGCAAATACAATACCACCGGCACAAAAACAAAAAGAAACGGCTGTCTCTTGGTCTTCACATTGCGTGAATAAAAAATCCCCTTGTGACTACGCAAGAGACAGGGTCGAAAAATATGAAAAATACTTCAAAGACGGGGAAATACTCCCAATACCGGAACTAGTCGAGGCGGTCGAGCCAAAGACCCTGTCCTTCGTAGTCACAGACATTAAGACCAAGAGACTAGCGGGTTTAAAAAAAGAAACTTTTGAAGACCTTTTGAAAACGGCAAACATCTCAGGGAAGTACTTCTGCCGCAGAAGTTTTGCTACCTGGGATGTCCTACTTCCTTCAGAGGAAGTAGCGAAAAGCCTCGCCGGTGGTAACATCACCACACGCTTCTTCCGGCTACAACCGGAATATCGAGGCAAAAGAAGAATACGAGTCACAGTATGTAATGTATCAATGCAGTTGAGTGGTGACGTCCTCGCCGCCTATCTAAGTATATACGGCGGCGTGGAACAAGTCACACAAGTAACGTCAACACGGGGAACCGCGTACAGTGACTACGTATTCGTTATGTGCCTCGATAGGGGAGGGTTTAACAAAATTCCCCATAAAATCCGTTACCATGATCAAACCATGACAGTAATAGTTGAGGGCAGGAAACCGCTATGTTGGTCTTGTAATAAAATCGGCCACTTTTCGAAAAACTGCCCTCAAAAACCAACAATCACCACCACCACAACAACCACTACTACTGCTACTCCTTCACCTGTCATAGCAGCAATAACACCGACAAAAACTACAGAAAACCAAGAAGAAACCCCTAAAGAAAATGAGGAAGGGTGGACGCAAGTCACCAGAAAAAAGGGAGGGAAAAAGACTCCCCCTAAAAAACCAGCAACAACAGAAAACAAAACAACTGATGCAACAACTCTTTCGACTACAACTACGAAACAATCGACCACTGCAAAACAATCATTTTCAACAAAAGACAAGCAAACCACTGAACCCATGGATATGTCCATGAATTTAAAAAGAAGAAGGGACAGTGAAGATTCACCAACTAAAGAGGGGGAGAAGAAACATCCAAAAAAACCCACACAAACACCCACCATACCTCAACATAAGGGGGACAAAACAACAGAAAAATCACCAGTCCCAAATCAACAAAGACCAGCCCAATTGATTCCTCTCCCGCAAAAACCAAAAACCACCCCTATCATCCCAACGGAAATACCATTACCCCCCTCTCTTTCACCAATTAAAACCCCCAAAATGCTTACTCGATCCTATTCAGCAACCAGACTTTCACCCTCTCCCCAAACACCGTCAACATCAACAGCAACAGTCCAGAAACCAAGAGCACGCTCTACGGAAGCCCGGCGTGCTATAAACTCATATTACTTCTGTGAAGATATCATGGAAAATCCTCACATAGACCACACTCTAAAACAATCATTAAAACCATTACGCTCACTCAAAAAAATTGACACAAAAGACATCACTAAGCCACATCTATTTAAAGACGCACCAAAATTGACCACATTCGTCCGCTTGGCTGGCAATCGGACTAAAGAACTCTGGAACTTCATTGACGAAGCCAGCCAGGCGGATGTAATGCTGGTCGATACTAAAAGTCCAATGCTGAAAAAAATGCTCCCCTTCTGTGCGGGCAGGGTCCCGATTTTGGTTCACCCATCATTCTATAGGTCCCTAAAGTTGAGGTACCCTATGGATGTCGGTGGAATTACCAGGGACGACCGAGTAAGTACTGAGCTCGGCACCGGATCCCTGCGTCAGGCTGTCGGCATCCTCACCCCGAAGGATTTCCGGCCCGTAGTCGACACTGAGTAAGGTAAGTGTGATTGATGGCTCTAAACCTTGCTACTTTGAATGTGAGGGGATTGAGGGATCCGGGCAAGTGTACGCGCTTGCTTGGTGAACTTAAAACCCTCGGTGTAGATGTTGCTGCAGTGCAGGAAACCCACTTCACTTGCGGTGCTGACTGTCGTGTGCTGGAAAGCGATTTTAACGTTTTCTCAGCATACGGCAGCCGTACCAGCGTTGGGGTTTCTTTGCTAGTTGGACGCAGCCTTGATGCTGATGTTGACGTTGTTTTTGCAGGTGACGGGGGCCGACTGGTTGTGGCCGATGTTGCCGTTAAAAGTTTCAAGTTTCGTCTGGTTGCGGTTTATGCGCCCAATATCGTTGTGGAGAGGGTTTCCTTTTTTCGTCGGTTGGCGCCGTTCCTGGACGATACGAAGCGGCTAGTCTTAATGGGTGATTGGAATGCGATCCTTGATCCCAAGATAGATAAGGTCGGTCGGGGAGCTAGTCATGCGGGAAGGTGTGAGAGCAGCCTTGTCGGCTTCATGACTCGTCACGGTCTCGTCGACAGGTTTCGTCTTGATCACCCAGGGCGGGAGATGTGGACGTGGCTAGATAGTTCGCCCTCTGCCAAAGTAGGTTCCTACTTGGACAGAGTGTTAGTGAGAAGAGCTGACATTGACTTTGTTAGTTGTCCCACGTTCCACCTGATAGCGTGGACTGACCATAAACTTGTTAGAGTCAGTCTACGGTTAGCAAATAGGCCTAGTCTAGCCGGCTACTGGAAGTTCAATACCTCCTTACTGGAGATACGGGACTTCCGGGATCGGCTGGAATCCCTAATTCAGCGGGCGTTAGTGGGGGCGGTTACCGGGAATAGGTGGTGGGGATCTCTTAAACATAGGATTAGAGATTTCGCTACCAAGTACGGTCGCCAGCTCAACTTAGATAGGACCAAGGAAGCGAAATCTATAGACGATAGACTTTCCCGGGCGGTGGTTGGGGGGGACTCCCTAAACGTAGAGCTAGCTAGGGGGGACCTTGAGCGCGAGAGTAGCGAGCACTACAAGGGATACGTAGTTAGATCTAGGTTAAAGAGAGTTCTCAACGAAGCTGTGAAAACGAACGCGACTGCGCGTGAAGAAGAAGTGCGAAGGTTCCCCGATCGGTATATCGTTTCTGTCAAGGCCCCGGATGGGCGACTGCTGCGATCGGGTCGCAAGATTCGTGACGCCTTCGGGCACACTTTCGGGATCGCTTTGCCCGCTGTACTGATCTCCCGCTCCGGGAGTTTCGTAGCTATCTTGCCGACTTCCCCCGCCTTGGGGTGGCTGAAGCGGCTAGCTGCGAGGGTGTGGTTACTGAATGCGAAGTCCGTGACGCGTTGAAGCAGGTTGACCTCAACAAGTCGCCGGGACTTGATGGTTTGCCCTACGAAGTGTACTTGAGGATGTTGCACATGTTTGTGCCTATTCTGACGGATATGTTCAACCATTAGTTCGGCCAGGGAGCCATCCCTGGTAGCATTACCAAGGGCGTGATCACATTGCTGAAGAAAGGTGGCAGGCATGTTTGGGAGGGTTTAGATGACTACAGGCCCATAACTCTGCTTAACACAGAGTTAAAGATTTTGGCCCGGGTCTTAGCGAATCGTTTACAGCTTGTCATTAGCGATCTGATCGGCTCTGAGCAGACCTTTGCTGTGAAGGGAAGATCGATCCAGGACAACCTGCACTTGATTTGCGAGGTCCTAGAGGGGATAGAAGACGGCACCAAGGCCGCGCTGATCAGTTTAGATCAGTCCAAGGCCTTCGATAGGGTTGACCATCGGTTTTTGGCGACTGTTTTGGAGACTGCCAGATTAAAACCGGAGTTCCGCAGATGGATTAGCATGATGTACCACAACCCTCAGGCAGTGGTGCAGGTGAACTGAAGGCGTTCGGGGGTGTTCGCGGTCGAGCGTTCGGTCCGGCAGGGCTGCCCGTTGTCTCCTCTTCTCTATGTCCTAGCTTTGGAGCCCCTGCTCCGTAGGCTTAGGGATAGGACGACAAATCCGGCCCTGCGCGGTGTCCCTTTTGCTAGCCCTCTTACGGCAAGGGTTTCCGCGTTCGCCGATGATATCACAGTTTTTGTATCCCGCCGCCTGGATATAAAGGCTGTGAAGAAGGCGGTTAGCGAGTACGAGCGGATTGCAGGAGCCAAGGTCAATTTTGACAAAAGCGAAGGTTTGCGGCTTGGTGCTTGGAGGGGTAGCAATACTCTTCCAGGGCCCTTCCGCTGGAGTGACGGACCCGTCCACATCCTCGGGGTGTGGTTCGGGCCCGACCTCCAACTGGAGCGAATTCGGTTGGAAATACAAGCCAAGGTGAATGCTCAGGTGGGAATCTGGCTTTCAAGGAGGTTGTCCTTAAAGGGCAGGGCGGAGGCGTGCGCCGTGTACGTCTTCCCCTTGATCCTTTACCGATTGGCTGTAATTCCTCTGCCTAAGGTACATCGGTTGGCGCTGCAAAGATCCCTTTCCAGATTGTTCTGGGGAGGTGCAAGGCCGATGGTCCGTAGGCAGGTCTGTATCCAACGTCCACGCAACGGGGGTCTAGGTATGCCTGATCTGGAGAGCCACTGGCTTGCTGAAAGACTTGCATACTTGGGCAGAGCCTTGACGGGGGACGCAGTGTGGAGACTGAAGGCGAGTCGGACTTTTCCTCGCCTAAAGTCAGACCCAAAGGCTGAAGGTCGACGTAGGCCTTTGGGCGAAACACTGTGTGTCCGCGAGTGCCGAACGGCCCTTCGTAACCTTCTTGGGTCCAGTGACCTTTCACGGCCTCGAAAAGAACTATATCAGGAGCTAGTGGTGGGTTCCGCTTCTGATCCTCTCAGCGAGCGGCGTGGCTGGACGACGGAGGAGATTCGCTCTCATTGGAATTGGGCGCCAGGATCGAGCTTCTTGAACAACTCCGAGTTCTCGCTCACCTGGCGACTTGTTCGAAATGCGTTACCCCTTGTCGGCTTGAACTACAAAGCGGGCCTGGCAGACATGCCCGATTGCGCTCGCTGCGCCAGTGGTTTGGAAGAAACGGCTGAGCACGCCTTCTACTACTGCGAGCGAGTTCGCCCGTTTTGGGATCACTTCGGCGAGTGGACAGCTCGCATCGAACCCAAACAGCTCGTGCTGCTCGACGTTGGTTACGTCGTGGACAACGTTCTTCCTCCGTATCAGGGGGAGAAGCGTGTGGTGTTTCTCGCGATCCTAGCTGTAGCTAGAATGGTGATTTGGACGACGCGAAACAAGGGATTGTATGACGATGCAAACTTTTCTCATCGTGATCTGGTTTTGTATTTTCGGCATCGGCTGAGGGTCAAAATCAGATGTGATAGAAAACGCTTGGATCGCATAACATTCAGCAAAAGGTGGGTGCATGCAGCGAGCCTGGTCGTGCGAAAGGGGGCAACGTTGGAGTCATCCTTCCCTCCTATGCCGGCTCATGGCGTTTACGGTACGGGTCCTTAGGGACCCCACCCCTGGTAAGTAGGATTGTTTTTTCCCCTTGAAACCTAGTTAGCAGTATGTTTGTGAGTCATTGTCCCCGTCATCTAGCCGTTAGTTCTCAAGATCTTCCCCATCCCCATTATTTTTGTACCTCAACCCGTATCCCAGTCCGCTTCTTATTGAAGATCTTGAACATTCATATGTATAAAAATCATACTACCTGGTCATATCCACCCATACCACGCCCAAGCCCTTATTTCTTTGACCCCTGTAGATTAGGATTCCTGCCCCACCTAGGGTAGGTCTGGCTTGTTTCCGGTTTTTTCGCGCCGGAAAACAGTCGGCCTCCAATTTTTATAGACGGGGGGATGGGAGGGCAACCAAACGGGGGATTTTTCCTTTGTTTTTGCATATATTTCGGGGTTTTTTCTCCCATTCCCATCACATTCATTTTAAATAAATCATACTTGTAAATAAAAATCATTCATCAATCTCGGGATTTTAAGTAGGACTTCTTCATAGAGCAAATGTGGTATTTTGGTGATTGCTGCGCATATGGTGATGGAGGAATGGTTATACATTGTACTGCTGAATGGGTCGGTAAATGTGGCTAGCTAGGTGTCCTTAGAATATATAGAAAAGAATGATCGCTCCCTTCCCCTCCCCCAAAACCTCAAGGCCTTGTGCCTTCTGTGTAATATACGCAGAAATAAAAGCAGCTGTAGTAAGCACCTTGCCTGTCTTTGTGTACATTGAACCAAGGAAACCCTCCTCAGAGACTTTGGATACATTTGTGTGGCATCTCATATCTCCGTGTTGAGTTATTTATTTATGGCCCCTTAATAACAGGTCATGATAAAAACAATTCTGTTAATAAATGTTTCTAATCAAAACACAAAATGATAATGGAGAGGAGATCAAGAAAAAAATGAACCATTTGTCAAGTTAAAAAAGAAATTGTTCAAAGATCAAACATGATATTTTTAGAAAATTAAGAATTTTGAAATTAAGCTGAGTTATTTTTGGCAGAGAGTTTATAGAATTGTGTTCATTGTACGTTTATATTTACATTTTTGTAGAGCTGTTTCTGCAGTAACTTAGCATTGAGTGGCCCAGTCAGCTGGGGTTGCAGAATATATCGATTACATCTCAGCAGAGGAGTAAGACACCCCCAAAAAGTGTCCTAAATATGACACTAAACAATCTGATGAAAAGGCTCTAGTAATGCTGGAGCTTTGGGGAATGCAAAATACCCCTTCAATGCCATCACTCCCAAGTCCACTCTGATAACACAGGATAGGACCCTGTCTTTGGGACAAATAGAATTGTTTGACATTTAAACCGTGTACTTAAGCTAAACTGAATTTTTAAAAATAAAACTGTTTATACATTTAACTGTGTGAAAACAAATGACTGATGTTTAATTGAATGGTTAGTGCTACATAGCAATATTTGGAACCATTTAACTTAGTTGACATGCTAAACTGGATTCTTTGAAATAAAACTGATTATTTAACAGTGTGTAAACAAATGACTGATGTTTAATTGATTAACTCTGAGAACAAAAAAACTGTGTACTTTTACTAAACTGAGTGGTGTGAAATAAAACTGTTTGACCATTTAACTGTGTAAAAAAAATAAGCTCAGTCTCATTTAAAAATATTATCTACAAAATGTGTTTAGAAATCATTTATTTGATACATATGAATAAAAGGGGTTTGGCATTAAATGACCAACAATGGTTAATGTACTATAAAACCAAACTTGAACATTCAGAGTTATTTTTGGCATATAGTTTAGGAAGTGTGTACATTGTATGACCATATTTACTTTTTTGTGTAACTGTTTCTGCTGCACCTTAGCATTCAGAGTAAACATTTATATTACATTTACACAGGCAGATATAAATATAAACTATTGCATCTTTGTAAATAAAGAGTTAGTCATTCAGATTCACTATTATTGTTAACATGTGTCCTTATTTGGTTTGGTTTCTTTGCTTAATGGCATATCAACCTTCATTGGTTATTCCATGCCAAAGCCATTCTTGTTGAAGAACAGCAATGATACTATCTAACCCACAGCTGGGAAAATAGAGAGGTTCCATACTGATCTCAATGAGAATTAGTCTGAAACTGAGCATAATGTTATGATTGGAGTGCAAAACTTGCTTACTTTGAGGTCGCAATTCAACCATTATGTCATGAGGTGCCCCTGTCCTTATTTAATGTGTCGTAAGAATAATCAGTAGATATCCTTAATACAGACATAAGATATTAGAGTTTCTTAAGAGTTTTTTTGTACATGATTCTATCAAATATGAATAATTTTTAAGCAGATCTATTTGAGCAATAGATATCATCCTAACAGATACAACCATTCCAGGTCAGAGTGGAGCTAGAAGAAATGGCAATAAACAAGTATCCCATGCAGCTTAGATCTTTCAAACTGGAGCCTGAAGCACCAGATGCAGATATCATTCTAGCTTGATCAGCAAGTCTTTGGCTTGTTGTAGTAAATCTAATTGATTCTATCTAAATTACAATCATTCTCCAGCAATTATAGACTGATAATGTATAAACCTATGATGTGGAAAATCCAAACTGCACAAATTAAGGAGATCTGTGACTTTCTAGTAAGCCGCTGAGTGTTTTCTGAAGAACAGAAAGAATGCCAGAAGAGAAAAAGTGGAACAGGTGATCTACTGTATATAGATCAATTCATCCTTAAGAAGAGAAAAGCTAGGCAGAAAAATGTAGCCATGGCATCAATTGATTACAAAATGGCTTATGATATGGTCCCAAATTCCTGGATAATAGACTGTCTAAAAATGTACAAGATATCTGATAAAGTCATAAAATTCATCATGGGAGCCATGGAAAACTGGAAAGTGAAATTGACAGCAGGAGGAAACACTTTGGTAGAGTTGAAAATCCAGAGAGGCATCTTCCAGTGAGATGTACTTTCACTATTACTATTTGTAATAGCAATGATGCCACTCAATCCCATACCTGGAAAATGTACAAGAGGCTCCAAATTTACAAAATCATAATAAAAGATGAATCACCAAATGAACATGAATGATATCAAGCCACCTGCAAAAAATGAAAACGAATTGGAGATTCTAAGCCAAACAATAAGAATACACAGTCAGGATATTGGAATGGAATTTGGCATAGAAAAATGTGCCATGAGCATAATGAGGAGTGGAAAAAACAAATTAAAGGAGGAATAGAACTGCTAAATCAAGAAAGAACCAGATTACTTGGAGAAGAGAAGAATTACAAGTACTTGGGAATATTAAAGTGGACACCATCAAACAAGTGGAGATGAAAAAAAAGAAAAAGAAAAGAGTATCTCAGACCATTCTTAATTGTACAAGGAAGAATGTAGACCAAAGGACTAGAAAGCCGATGATGTTATACAAAGCATTACATGCGAGAGATGACATTGGCTCTATGTCAAGAAAAGGAGGTGGAAGAGAACTTGCCAGCAAGAAAGATAGTGTAGATGGACCAATATGAGGACATAATGATTACATTAAAATGAGCAAAGGAAGACCAAAAACAGTGCTAACAAAATAAAGATAAACAGAACAACAATTACTTGGAAACAGAAATGGGAAGAAAAACAACTGTATGAATATTTCAACTGACAAATTGACAGAATCTCACATGAAAAGACTTTGACATAGCTATGAAAGGGACATTTTTAGAGATAAACTGAATCTCTTTGAATAGTAGCGTAAAACAATACTATAATGACCAATTAGATCAAAGGGAAAATAAATAAATTTGCAATAAAATAGCAAATGTAGATTATTTCATCTCTATCACCACATAATCATATTGAAAGGGAATGCAGAAAACTCATGCAAAAAGGAGTATAAAACAAGACATGACTGGGTGGGGAAGGTAATCCACTGGGAATTGTGCAAAAAAATTGAAATTTGACTATATTATCAAATGGTGCATGAGCAAACCAGAATTCATTGTGGAGGATGAGACACACAAAATTCTTTGAGATTTAGAGATACAAACAGATCACTTAATCCGAGCCAGAAGACCAGACCTAATGACAAATAACAAAAAAATAGAATCTGCTGTATAGAGGATTTTGCCATCTTGTCAAACCACAGAGTGTAAATCACAAAAAATGAAAAGAGAGACAAGTACTTTGACCTTGCCAAAGAGCTAAAAAAAAACTATGGAACACATGGGTGATAGTGATACCAATTATAACTGGCCCACTTGGAACGGCTCCCAAAGACTTGAAAAAAGGAGCGGGAAGAGTTGGAAATCAAAGGAAAAATTGAGACCAACCAAACTACAACATTGTTAAATTGAATACTGAAAGAGTTTGGGAGAACTGAGGAGACTTGCTGTCATTTAAACTGATTGTAAACAAATGACTTATGCTAAACTGAATTGTTTAAAATAGAACAGTTTAATCATTTAACTATGTGTAAACAAGTGACTGATGTTTAATTGAATTGCTAGAGTTAAATAGCAATACTTGAAAACATCTGTGTGCAAACAAGTGATTAATAGTTAACAGAATTATTTGTATTAGATAGAAATAAGTGAAACCATTTAACTGTGTGCAAAAAAATGAGCTCGTTTAAAAATGTTATCTAAAAAATATGTTTAGGGATCATATATTTAATATCTATAAATAAAAAGGATTTGGCATTAAATAACCTACAATGGTTGATATGCCTTAAAACCAAACCAAAATCAAAAATGCTATTGCACCAATAAAATCAAAGTATCGGAATTTCCATATCTGTCCTCAGATTTCAACATCATAAAACCTGTGGAGTAAATTGAAAGGAAAGCCCACAAATTTTCAAGAACTGGAAACAATGTAGCCATGATGACTAGGATGAAATAAACCATAAAGATTAAAATTCTAATTATAATGTATCCAAAAAAAACAAAAATCTGTAATCTGTAATAAAAGGTGGAAATACAAAATATTAGTTCCAGTTATTTGTAAAAGTGAAAGACCATCGGCTAGTGCTGAGGGGAGAAGCTAAAAAAAAGAAGACTATACGGCCAGGATATAGGAATGGAAACTAGAATAGAAAAATATGCCCTGCTCATAAAGTGGAAAAAAACTGCTAACGTGAAAATCTGGCAATAATAAACTCACATCGCATTCATAAATACAGATAATAATAATCAGATTTATGTTATTTTGGGGAGTTACATTTTTTTTGGTGATTTTATTTTTGATGCTGAGTGGTCTCTAGATTAAGATGATGAGGAGGTTTGGTATTTCCAGCCATTTTTGTTCATTGGTTGATGGGATATGATTTATTTTAGATTAGTGGGAAGTTTGTTGGGGTTGTTAGAAAGTGTTTTCGCTCTTCATTGTTTTGTGGTCTGGTTTTGAAATTGTGATGCATGTTTTTCTAGAGTTCTCTATTTTGGGAATTTGTGGGCTGATCAGTGATCTGTGAGTTTTAAAAGGTGATAAGGATATTAAAAATCATGGTACAATATAAATGCTAGTAAGAAAAAAAAACATTTATAAAATGTCAAAGATATTTGCTTACATCACTGTCTATGAATTTAATGAAATCTGTCATAATAATTGATATATTAGTCAAAGCTAAATGTTACAGAGGTGGTAATTAATAGATCAACACTTCAAATAATTATTTGTATGGGTGTCACGTGATATCCCACTGGGAGGAGGGAGATAAAATTACTACTCCTCCTGTTAGAATTAACAGTATCTAGTGACCGTTAGGAAAGAATGTAGGTCACACAGGGGAGACCAGATGTTGGTACTTGGTGACCTTACCCAGGTCGCCGGACACCAAGAGGAAGAAGAGAGAAGCCAAATGATTGGCTGGGACCCCAAAACGGAAGTGGGGACTTCCTCCCCTCAGCGGAAGTAAATAATAAGAAAGTTAGTTATTGGAAAGGGCTTGTGGCAGACAAACCCATAGCCATTTACTCCGGGTAGAAGACAAAAGAATATCTGAGACACGAGGGACCCAAGTTCTTCAAGCCAGTATTAAAAATAGCATAAAGTCTATTAGCCCGTGAATGAAGAAAGATTCTCCAGTGGAACCCCGTCGAAAAATAAGATAAGTAACTTTGGGGGCTATTTCTCCTTTATACCCAAACTTTATATACCACTCTCTCTCTCTCTCTCGATTTGAAGGAAAACGAAAGAACAGAAAAGAAAGACATTTATGTCCATGGACTGTTCAATTCATTATACATATTTGACACTTTGAAAGTGTATCTCTTTGTATAGTAAAGGATTCCTGTATTTTTATGTTACCACGTGGTCTAAGTTGTTCTTGGCAGTTCTGCTACGAATTTGTTACCTCATGCTTCCTTTTCAGCTTCTATTCGCCTTATGTTATCTTGCTTAAAATTGTCCTATAAATTCCTCTAAAAATATCACACGGGAAACCGGAGTTGCCGACTACTACAATATAAAATTATTACTACTAAAACCTATAGGTCCATATCTTCTGTTGTCTAGGGGAGGAAGAAAGCGACCTGGTGGGTGTGTGGATAGTGTGAAATTTGGAACCCCTTGCCAGCGGCGGTCAGTCTGGCCCTAAATTAATCCCTCACGTAATATGCCAGGTCTTATATGCCTGAGAGAAAAACTCTGAACGAGGACTTATTCTATAGGGGATCAAGTACCAACCTGCCCCGTCTTCACACGTGCAAAATAAAACCCCGTTCTGGGATAAAAGTAAACCTTTTGCGTCACAATGGGGTATATTTTACTTGCATTACTGGACAATAAATGCTGACAGCTGGTTTTTGAAAAATTCAAATGAATTTCGTTAAAAGAATAAATGACACTCCTCAACAAGCTTTGTTCATAAAGAATATATTTTTTGCTGAAGTCTACATCAAATAAAAAGCTCTCACTTACATGAAATATAATTAAATGCTTCCGTTTTACATCTACAGCTGAAAAGTTCATTGGTTGACCAAGATATTCCCATGCAATGTAATCAAATGTGGGTTATTTTTCAACATAGTCCCCACTGCTATCCACATACATCTTCCATTGGTGTTGCAGTGCTTGGATCTCAATAGTAAAAAAGTCATCAACAACAGATATGATATGTCAACCAATAAAATTTTTAACCCACACACTAACTCACATGAATACACACTCTGCCATACACAGACAAAATAAAGTTTAAGGAAATAGTTTTCAATAGTTCATTTTTAAAATACAACATTGCGTATTTTCTAATACAATTTGTTGGTCACTGGAGACAGACAATATTGCTATAGCCAATTTGATTATAAACAGTAAAGTGTTTAAAAAGTTTGCTTTTGAAAATAGTATGAATATTTTAAGTAAAAATAAAAACTAAAGTCAATATATATATACAAATATATATATATAAAATTATCTATACAACTGTGAATAAAACACACACACATGCATATATATATATATATATATATATATATATATATATATAATTGATATATATGTTAATATGTATAAAATACACACACACACACACACATATATATATATATATATATATATATATATCTTGTTGCCTGAAGCATAAAACATGCTCCACTTCCATAGAACTATTTCCCCAGGCTAAACTGCCCTACAAAACTTAATAGGGTAGATTCAGTAGAAAACTCAGATGTCTCCTGTGTCCCAAAGTGTCATTCAGATATTAACACTTTAAAGTATTGTCTAAATGAACAAAATTCACTCTCATTGTTTTCATATTTGTTCATTTGAATCATAAATGTAAGAAGAGCTTGTTCTAAAAGTTTTAAGCCTCACTCAATAAGAAAAGCCATAACTGAACATTTTTTTTGTTTTGGCAACACACTTCCCCTTCTTATAAAACTAGAAAAAATAATTAAGATTTCTGTACTGGAGAGGTCCATACAAAGGTGTGTGACAAATTTAAAATCTTGGTGAGACCTAGAACTTTTTATTCAACCCTTTTATATATATACATCTATATACATACATATATTCAACAAAAATTGAAGCCCTTGTTTTAGTCAATATGGTGTTTTACTTTGAAATGTAACTGCTGTTTTGTGGGGTTCTGCTTCCAGAATCAGTTCAGAACAGAATGCAGCATCCTTGTGTAGTTCCTATATAGCTTTTTCTCCGAGCATCACATTAAAGTTAAAGTGGTGCAGCCAAACAATAGTACTGACATTGCTACAGCTTGGTAGGATTCTTTTTTATTTTATGAGAGAGATTAGATTTCCATATGTTCAATAACCAGTTGACAGCAATCTGTACTTTTCCTTTACATTTGTTCACACTGCTTTCAGTAGATGAAATATTGATATCAAGGTATCTGAAATGATCTGCTAATTTCAGAGGCTTGTCTCTTAGTGCAGAAATGACACCATCTTGTTTAAAACACATGAACTCTGTTTTATCAGAATTCATATCAAGACCAATACCTCTTGCTGCCTGTTCTTGGCTATGCAGCAGACATTTACCCTGCACAGGAGTATTTGCAATCAGTACTCGATCAACTGCATCATCTGCATTTGGGATATTTTCCATTGGATATCATCTACTTCTTAACTTTTTCAAAGGTGAAATCATTTTCTTTTATTAATAATTCTTTGGATGTTATGGTTAGCTTGTTCAACATTTTTTTCTGTACTGTTAATAACCAAACTTGCACTGTTCAAGGTTTTATTAGGAGTTGAGTTTTTATTTTATTTATCTTAATCAAAGAAAAAAAAGGAGAATTAAAAAAAAAGAAATCAAGTTGTTATTATTTTCACCATGTTTTAATCTTTTAAAAATATAAGTAAAAGCAAAATGGACTAAATCATCGATAGCAGAGATACGCTTTTTGCAAACAATTTTTCAGCTGTTATATTTTCCTGTTTAAATGATAGTAAAAATCAATACATTTGTAGTAAAGTTATTTTCATTTGCCTGGTGTTATGTTGAAATTAAAATATATGTTGAAAAAGGAAACATCTTGAAAGTCACAAAGCAATAGGATGGAGTCTGAATTATATATATATATATATATATCTCATTCAGACTCCATCCTATTGCTTTGATATATATATATATAAAATCTCCATCTAAATAGCTTATATATATATATATATATATATATATACAAGAGAGAGAAAAAGTGAGTGAGTGAGAGAACATTACCTTTAACTAAAGAGAAAATTGTTTTTGGTTTTTGTTATGTATGGTCACAAATGTCATTTATATCTTATGAAAAAAAAAAGAAAAGAAATTCTTGTCACAAAAATCATATTCCTCCCTTGAGCTTGGCATTATGAAAAAAGTCACACTGACTAAAATCAGGTGAATAGTTTGTTCAAGTCCTGCGATTTTCCTCACGGTCAGGAACTGCCCAATACTCAGCACACAGAATACTGTTAGTTTACAGACATGCCCAAACCTTTGATGATAAGCATCCAAAATCTTTCTTTTTTCATGCCTGGCTAATTTGCAATCGCTCCACCAGTCAACAAATTATCATCACAAACCATCTGCTTAATCCACACAACGTTGATCTCAGCCCTGATTGTTAAAGGCCTTCCATTCTTTGAGTCATCTTTCACTGACTCACAACGCTCTTTGAACCTCTTGTATCACTCAAAAATGTGTGCATGATGTCATGTTACTGAAGCATTTCAAGTTTTCATCACCAATTTTTTCCCAACTGGACCAAAAATTTCACGTTTATTCATTCTTCAGAGCTCATAGTTGAACAGCTTGAAAAAGAGGAGGTTTAGACTAAAGACAAATGATAAAAAATGCAATGGTTGCTGTGAGATTAGAGTACAGTTCCATACTTCTGAGATATGTTTGATAATAACACGATTATTCCTCTTTCAATTAGAGCTCACACAACACACCCAGTCCTGTTACTTTTCAGAAAGACCTTATATATATATATATATATATATATATATATATAAGCATTATTTCTAATTATAATGTTATTAAACAAAGACCCAAATTTTTCAGCTTACTATTTAAGCCATTGCTGAAAAGATTAAGGGTTCAAACCTTTCCCAAGGACATGAGTCCAAAACTGAATGTAATAGCATGACTGCAGTTAGAATCCTCTTACTTGAAAACTGCCGGTCAGCACTTAAGCCACAACACCATGAGGACTCCCCTCTCTATTTAGTTAAATTAGTTCAAAATGGTTATCATATCCCTTATTGAAATTATTTTTCTTATTAATTATTAATAAATTATACTTACATTCAATAGTTTTGATATGATTTCTAATCAAAATATTTTCTAAACTAGATTTTGATTGCAAGACACAAGAGAGACCTTATTTTATTTTATATAGAAATAGAATAAGAAATACAATAAATTTTTTAAAATAAAATTTAAAAAATTTTTAAGCAACATCCATAGACTTTATTTAAAAATTCCTAATTCTTATAAAAGTTATAAATTCTAAAAATTATAGCAAAAACAATCTTTTTTCAGAAAATTTTCAAACATTAGGTACATCACTGTAATAATGAAATGGAAAGCTGTAATTGATTACAGAATGCTGAGAAATTTTTCATTTTTTTATTTCATTAATCCATTTGAAAATGATTTTTGAATGAAGCATTTTAACATTGATCTGAAGATGGTTTTAAAAAAATGAAACAGCATATAATCATATATATATATATATATATATATATATATATATATATATATATATATATATATATATATGTTCTCTGAATATATTTTTTTATATTTTTATATTTACATAACATCAGATTTATTTCCATTTTTCTTTAAACATATATAAATATTTCTTGTAGCCCCAAAGCACAAAAACATTCAGTTTTATAGAACCAACCTGCCAATAGCCATACACATATTTTCTGTTGTATGAGAATACAATTTAAATATTTGTCAGGTGGAGCCAATATTAACCATCCCCTCCCATGGTCATTTTTTATAAAGTATATATTGTGAAACAAATTCGTTTATAACAGAGAGAGAGAGAGAGAGAGAGAGAGAAAGATTTGAGAAAACAGCAATAGAAGCCAGTGAAACATCTGCTATAAGGTAATACCAGACAAGTTTCATAGTTGGCCCAAACTGTTTACAGTGACCGAGACAGTAATCATTCTATGCTCTGAAGTGGACAAATATCCCAGGTGTGAAGAATGATATTTATCTTGTGGTTTCTGTCCAAATCTCAAAATAGAGTTTTACACCTTTCGTCATTCTTTTTCTTCTTTGTTAAGTTCTTATCAGGATTATAAACTTGGATGGCAAATGACAGAGATAGCAATTTTGCCACAGGCTAACCATCGCCTGGTAATAAATGCCCCCAATGCTCTCCAGAAAATCATTCATAAAGAAGTGTAAAGTTAACCAAATTTTATTGAAATTTCTTGGTGAGTTAAAAGTTTTATAATATTTGGGTACATGCTTGTTTGTGGCATGTATATCACATGACCAAATTAGTTCTTACCTTGAAAGCTACCAACTGCGGTTGGTAGGTTGATGGTAGTTAGTGCACTAACATGTTATGCATTTCTTCCCTCTATGTGTGATTTGAAAGTCATTAAGATGTTTGAACTTGGCCATAATGCTACAGAAGGAATCAAAAACATTTGGGAAAGGTGAAAGTTGCTCTCATATGACACTTTCATTTAAGTGTCAAGGAGTTGGCTGGCGAAATTAATTAAAGGAAATTAATTAATTTTATTAAATCATGATAATAAGTATTTTGTTAAAAATAAATTCATTTTGGGTGTCCAAGTATTTTTTGAGAACCGTGTATAAAATAAATATCAAGTGATTAAGTACGAAAAAGTTTGAGATCCGATCAGGGCTTGTTGACCTATAAATCTGTCACCAAAAAATAAACATCCGCACAACTGCAAAAAGCTGTCAAGACAGCCATCGGATTTCAAACTTTAAACAAAAAGATGTATTTTTAAAATAGCAGACAATTTGGGTTGGTGTCACCAAGTTTGGCACAAGGCCTTGAATCACTAAATCATTGGTCAGCTAGCCACGGGACTGCTCCTTGTGGCCCCTCCCAATGACTGTGGCTGATTGGCCGATTGTCTAAACCAATCAGGGGCAAACCGGGGGGATTGTTACGATGATAGCCATTGGTCGGCAGTCCCCATTGGCTGACCAATCAGAAACTGATTATTCGGGATTCGGGCCCATAAATGGAGGACACCCAAAGTGAAAAATTGAGTTGGTTCAGGAATTCGCCGCTAAAAGAACCAAATCCGTTGCCATTGCACTGCCTAATTGCAGTTAAAACTCCGCCAGTCAACTACTTTCACTCCCAGTTTGTGGTGTTTGACTAAAAATTATCTAAACAACTGTGTAAATAAACGTTTGTTACTGTTTATAACAAACGCCTTATTTTTGTCATTTTTAAAATTTGCTTGGCAACTTTTTCATCTCTCCAACACGAATTCCAACCTTCATCGACTGGACCCCAACCATCTTCTCTTTCCTCGGATCTGAAAGCAACGTGGGCGTGGAAAGAAACAGAGAAAGACCAGTCGACACATGTGGTAATCACGAAACCAGCGGCAAACTAGGTGTCGTGAAGCTATAGTACCACACTCATACATCAGTGACCAGATGGTTCAAGAAATTTTGCTTGAGCAAGGTTTGATTGGCCTAAAAGCCATGCTCCAAGGTGTAGAGGTAAATCTGTTAAGTAGCCCTCAAAGAGTATCAGGCGAGTTTGGTATCCTACAACTCAATGTGGTTTATTTCCTTCATGACCTCAGTGAAAGCATCCAGAGCTGCTGATTTCTGCTTCAGGTTACCAACATATTGCAAAACTTTTAACTCACCCAAGTATTATAAAGATTTTCATTTTGCAAAGTACATTCAGTATTTTCTCTTTTTAAGAAAAAACTCAGCAGGAATATATACTTGCTTTATTACGTTACTCGAAATGAGCATTTTAACTGGAGTTTTAATTAAAATCAAATTCAGTAATATTAAGAGCGTCAGCAGAAATTATTACTTAAGATATTTGAATTTATTGACTTTTGCAGCTGGAAATTATAGACATACCAGCTGGCCTAGGCCTAATCTTGGCTGACAATTTACAAGTAGAAAGTTTGTATATTATGTATGTTGCAAGCCTCTAATATTCGGCTAAAATTTGGGTCTTTTTATTTCTTTTCTTTACTAGCTTTTATGATTACCCCAGTTCTGAATATCTTCAGAATCTCTTGATTTAAGACAATTGCCTGATTATTTAGCTTTTAATAGCAATATGTTTGAGAAAATTTTGGTGAAAATAAATTTCTGTTGAAAATAAAATTGTTTAGCAAATATTTATTTGTCTTTCAGTAAAATTTTTTACTAGAAAAAAATGATATTCATAAATATACATACATAAAAATTGAAAAACAAGGTAAAATCCCAAGGGAAGAATTTAATGTAAAAGAAAGTCAACGTCATAAAGTTTCAGTTCTAATGAACCTTCATCAAAACAAGGAAGGATGATATCTAGTGACATTAAATCACTGTTCAAACACTGATTTATTGACTAAATGGTTCCCCCTTTCTCTGTATATATAATATTTTCTCCTTATTTTGTATTTCAATAAGAATCTTTTGGTGATTTAACACTACTCGATATCATCCCTCCTAGTCTTGATGGTGAGGTTCCAGTAATGCTGGAACTTTGGAAGAAGTGGAATACATCTTCATTGCCATTACTCCCAAGTCCACTCTGGCCTGGAGTGGTAGCACCTGATAGGGTCCTATCTATGGGTCAAATAGAACTAAACTGTATACTTAATCATATTTCAAACAATTCAGTTTTGTATGTTTTGACATTTAAACTGTGTACTAATGTAAAACTGAATTGCTTGAAATGGAACTGTATTTCTATGCTAAACTGGATTGTTTGAAATAGAACTGTATTGGACATTGAATTTGTATTTATGCTAAATAGAACTGTTTGACTAAGCTTGAAATAGAAAGGTTTTTGACAATTAAACTGTGTACTTATGTTAAACTGAATTGTTTGAAATAGAACTGATTGAATAATTTTCAAATAGATCTATTTGATCTTAAGATGAGACCATAACAGGTACTAGCACTCTGGGTCTGAGAGGACCTTGGAGTAATGGCAATGAAAGAGTACTCCACCCACCCAGAAGTCTAGAACTGGATCCTCATTATCAGATAGAGTTTAGAATCACACCCAGGAGACCCCCTTTTTGGGAGCAGGGGGACTCTTGTTGGGGATACAGTCAGCATATTTTAAGCTCTGTTGAACAGGAGGGCATAATGGTTTTGGCTGCTTAATCTTCCACAAAAACACAGAAAATCCCAGGATCTTTAATTTCAAAGACAATTAAATTTTTATTAAAAATACACCATAGAAAGTGGCCTAAAAGTTGATTTTTTAAGCCTGAAAAAACAAAAAAAAAATTTCAACAAAACTAGGGGTCTAGTTATACAACGGGGCTAAAATCCAAACCTTTACCACTGAGTGGTCGACTAGTCGAGCAATGCTCTTAACAATTTATATACAACACATACCATAACTCAAACAGGCTGACACAAACATTTTCAATTTAAACTAGTGTTTGATGAATATATATGGTGAATTCAATAAGTTTCCAGACTTTTTTGTACAGGCATTTAAAATTGTCGTAGACTCTTGAAAAGTCACTATGTTATTGCTATACATCTTATGAGATGACTGATTAATTTTTATGATTTCAGCTTCAAATGAACAGCTACAGCAGCAATTGGAATACACCCTACTAAAGCCTGATTGTCACAGCTGGTGAATTTCAAAAGTGCAATCTGGACTAGAGGAAGAATGATATGCAATAAAATTGAGTTTTAAACTTGGAAAAAATGCCACAGAAATGTATGGAATGCTTCAGACTGCTTTTAGATCATCTTGCATGAATCGAGCATCAGTTTTTGAGTGACATAAGAGATTCAAGGAAGGCGGGAAGTCTGTGAGGGATCATGAGAGGTGTGGGAGGAGTAAGGAAGTCAATACACCACAGTTGATTGGCCAAAGGGTTAGGGTTACTATGTTGAGGTTTTAAGGGAGTTCAGGAAGAGATTCCTTGGGAAGAGGCCAGCACTCTTCAAATCGGGTCAGTGGCATTTCCACCAGGACAATGCACCAGTCTACAACTCCATCCTTGTGATAGACTAATTGACCAAGATGGACATCAAGACAGTTCCTCATTGTCCCTATAGTCCAGACCTTGCTCCCTGTGACTTTTGCTTATTTTCTAAGCTCAGAGGCTGTCGTTATGAGACAATTGAGGAGATGAAAGAGGCTGTGACGAAGGTAATTGACACACTCACACAAGAGGACTTCGATGGAGCCTTCGAGAAGTTGTTGGAACGGTACAACAAGTGCATTGTAGCCGGAGGAGATTACTTCGAAGGGGACTAGAGTTTCCTGTATGTACTATCAATAAAAGTGCCCATATGAAAAAAGTCTGGAAACTTATTTAATGATCCTCGTATTTAAAAAAACATTATAAACATTAATATAGAATATATAAAAATCTATTATAAACTCAATATCATATTAGTGCTATATCATACACCGTTTCCAACAGCCAATGCCATGACTGTGAACACAAACCAGAATGTCACAGCACCCATGTAGCCAGTCAGACAACTAGAACTTCTTGTTTATCAGTGTTATTTCAAGATAGCACAACAGATTGTGAATTTGCAAGAAGATAAGCTCAAAGGCAGAAGATTTGTATATTTCATATATGGCTGTTGGAATTCTGATTTCAGAGAAAAATTACACCATACACTGCTGACGTAATGACAGTTTAATGAGACATAATGATAGTTTATTCAATATACACATATTGGCATTATTTGTGTACTTATATCATAATATTTTGAATAAAGGTTATCATATATCCTCATTTAGGCCAACTGGGTAAATTTTGGTCTTCCTGTAGCCTCTTATGTGCTTGGGGCTTGACCTATACAGCAGGTATTGAATCAACCCAGAATTTTGAGCTAAAAATCTTGAGGTCAACTTATATGCAAGATCAAGTTGAATACTGCATTTTAAGGAGGGTGATTTTTTTTTTTTATGAGAGATACTACATCTATACAGATTATTCACAAAACAGTATTAATTTCATAATATAAAAATCTAATTGGGAAATCTCTTTCCTGTTTTGTGGGTCTCTTTTTAAAAGTAATACTTATTGTGATATTGTTGCGAAGCCGATAAATATGTCGACCCCGCAAATGAATTAAGTGAATGAGGAACAGCCAAAGCAATAGGAAGGAACAAAGGCGAGGTAACGATAATAACAAATGACAATTTATTTTGTCATATTTACAAGCGTGAATGTAAATGTCCGTGATGGTTGTATGTTGGTCGTCGAGTACAGCTAGATGTTGGATGTTGGTAAGCTGAGGTCGGTCGAGGCGTAGAGTTCAGCTAGACGTTGGATGCTGGTAAGCTGAGGTCGGTCGAGTCGTTGAGTTCAGCTAGACGTTGGATGCTGGTAAGCTGAGATCGGTCGAGGTTGGTAGATCGATATCCCTGGTTGTGACGGTATGTTGTGGTTAACCGGGGGTGTGTTGATCTGGTTTCTGGCTCGTACAGCGGGTCATACGTGAGTCAGGTGTTGCAGTGGTAGGACAGTCCGTAACAGCGAGTCGTTACGTGGACTGCGTGGTACCTTGCAGAAGCGTCGAGTTCGGTAGATCGACATCCTCGGTTATGACGATATGTTGGATTAACCGGGGGTGTGTCGGCCTGGTTTCTGGCTCGTACAGCGGGTCGTACGTGAGCCAGTTGTTGCAGTGGTAGGACAGTCCGTAACAGCGAGTCGTTACGTGGACTGCGTGATACCTTGCAAGAGCGTCGAGGTCGAGGAAAGGCTAGGGCCTTGCTGGGCCCCCTAGCCGTGCGGACGTATCTGACGGAAACGAAAGCTTTGCCGTGTCAAAGCCGTGCGGACAATGGCTATGGCTAGGTTCGCGCCAAAGCCGTGCGGACGAGCGGACGAGAACGAAGGCTTTGTCGGGTCAAAGCCGTGCGAGCGAGCGGACAAGAGCGAAGGCTTTGCCGTGTCAAAGCCGTGCGAACGAGTGGACGGGCCATGAGGCCGAGGCTAAGATGGGCGTTATCTTAGCGCTGCGCAGATAGTGAAGCCGTAGCTAAAGGCTGGACCGTGCCATTAGCGCTGCGCAGCTTATCAGACAATCGGAACCGAGGTTAAGACCGGTTGGTCTTAGAATCCGTCTACGTGTTTGCCGCCTGGCCGTCTGTTTCGACTGATCATTACTGACCAGTCAGAGATGCTCTGACCCGCAGACAGAGACCTCTTGTGGTCCTAAAAAGGACCTTTGAGCATACCTATGTAGGTGGAAGTAAGGCAGGTCTACCACGGGAAGTGGGGCCAACGCCGTAAGTTAAGGTGGGTTGTGCGGGATTCCTCCTTAAAGAGCTTCGCCGGAGCGTGCTGTATTGTATTTATCCTACGTCCCACCAACGTACGAATATGGCACAAGGCCGTGTTTAAGGTGGGTCCTGTCACAGGGCCGTAGCCCAACGCGATAGGCAGTTCCAAAAATGCGGAGTAACCCTTAATTGCCACTGCTCTTTGGTCCACTCGGCCTCTGAGAGGTAGCAACTGATAGAGTCTGATCTATGAGTCAAATAGAACTCTTTAACATTTAAACTGACTGTAAACAAGTGACTAATGTTAAATAGAATTGTTTAATTATTAAACTGTGTGTTAAATAGAATTGTTTAATTATTAAACTGTGTGTTAACTAATGACTGATGTGTAATTGAATTGTTAGTGATACATAGCAATACTTGCAACCATTTAACAATACTGACTTATGCTAAATTGAATTTTTACAAATAGAACTATTTGATCATTTAACTTTGTATCCACAAAATATGTTTATAAATCATATACTTAATATATATGTAAAAACAAGGTTTGGCATTAACTAACCAATGATGGTTGATATGTCATCAAACCAAACCAAACCATCAACAAACCTTCATTTGGCTATTGTAATTTTTTTTCAGCTGCTGACTCTATAAGAGAAATAGCTTCTTCAGATAGCTATCACAGAATGGAGAGAAAAAATCTTTTATATTTTTTTCATAGGGCTCTTATTTGTTTAAAAAGAAACAGAGGGTGTGGGAATAAAAGACATGAGCCAGAAGTTAGTGTCATAAACAGATGTAATGTCATTGTCTACTGTCATATATCTTTATGTATCAAAATTTTTTCACATGATTCATAAAACCCACAGCAACTAAAATCTTGTCTATAAAGTAACCTATTTTATTTTAAGGAAAAGTATCCATTTATCTATCAACGAAAATGTAGCGATAAAGGTCATTACTAATATCAAACCTGTCTTGTTTAGTTAAAAATGTTTTACTGGTTTTATTTCATTTCCATTTAAAATTAAAATTTAGCCTTTATTCAATTTCTTTATATTTTTATTCTGAATACAACCATTTTAATTACTGTTACTATCATTAAAATTATCATATTATTGATTATTAGTTATTGATAATTTTGTTTTTAATAATCTAAAGTAACTATTATGAAACTCATGGCTAATTTATCATTACTCCTAGGGAGTTTTTCACATTAGCGTTAACTGATGGTCTTTCACTGGAGTTTGAGGGACAGTAAGTCTCCTCTAGTTTCCAGGACTCTTCTCAGCCTGATCTCAATAATGCAGTTGTTTGGATGGTCTTCACTCGCCCTCTTATTTCCAAGTCCTCCAGTTCCTTTAATAATCCTTCGGTGACTGTACCAAGAGCAATAATTACAATTGGTATGATTGTCACCTTCATATTCCATAGTTTTTTCAATTCCCTAGCAAGGTCGAGGTATTTATCCTTCTTTTCACATTCTTTCAGTTTTATTCTGTGGTCAGCTGGGACAGCAAATTCTCTTTTTTTAGTTGATTATTATAAGGTTTGGTCATCTGACTGAGATTAGATGATCCGTCTGTATGTAAAAGTCCAATAGGAGTTTATGTGTGTCATTCTCCAAGGCAGATGTTTGGTTGTACATATACCATTTGTTGATATGGTCAAATTTAAATTTCTTACACAATTCGCAGTGGATTATCATCATTATTATTATTATTATTATTATTTTACTCATTTGAGAGTTTTTCACACCAGCATTAACTAATGGTTTTCCACTGGAGTCTGAGTGACAGCAAGTCTCTTCAAGTTTCCTGGACTCTTCTTAGTATCTGGTCAATCTCAATAATGGTGTTGTTTGGATGGTCTCTGATTGTCCTCTTGTTTCCAAGTTCTCCAGTCCCTGTACCAATCCTTTGGAGACTATACTGGGCATATTGATTACAATTGGTATCCCTGTCACTTTCATGTTTCAGAGTTTTTTCAGTACTCTAGCAAGGTCTAGGTACTCTTCTCTCTTTTCATTTATCTTCAGTTTTAACCTATGATCAGCAGGAATGACAAAGTCCATTATTTGGCAGATTCTTTTTTTATGGGGGTGGTTATCACTAGGTCTGGTTGTCTGGCCAAAATTAAATGATCTGTTTGGATCTCAAACTCCCAAAGAATTTTGTGTATTTTACAGGCTGGATTCTGGATTATGCATATACCATTTGTTCGTTTGGTCAAATTTAAACTTCTTGCACAATTACCAGTGAATTCTCTTACCCACCCAGTCGTATCTAGTCTTCTATTCTTTTTTTACTAATTTTCAGCATTCACTTATTATATGATTGATCGTTTCATCCCAATCACCACATAATCTATATCAGCTATTTTATAGTATCTTATCTATTTTTGCTTTTATATAGACCTCATGGTATTGTTTTGTGCTGCTATCAGAAGAGATTCAGTTTCTCTCTAAAGCTTTTCTTTTCTTAGCCAAGTTCAAGATTTTTCCTGTAAGATTTCACTTGTTTGTTTCTTGAGGTCTCCAGACAGTTGTTTTTCTGGCTATTTTTGTTCTGTTGATGCTCATGTTATCTGTATTGTTTCTGGTGGCTGTAATCAGTCTTCCTCCATGTGTTTTTATGTAGTTTTCTAATCTTTGTATTGATGTATCAATGGTATCTTAAATGCTGGCGAGTTCTCTTCCTCCTTCTTTTCTTGACACATACATTCTGTCTATGTCATCTCTGGGATATAAGGCCTTATGCATCATCATAAGTTTTTCTTGTTCTCTGGTCCATTTGATAAGACCTGAGTATCTTATGAGGACGATAGCCCAGGTATTTATCCCTTTGATGAGATTTCTGCTATACCGCTTGGTTTTGAGCATTTTCCTCCATGTTTAATGGTGTCCACTTCCAATATTCCCAAGTATTTATAAATTCCTTCCATCATCTGTTGTTTTCCGCTTTTCAATACTAGCATGGCACATTTTTCTAAGCCAAATTCCATCCCTACATCTTCCCAGTATATCCTCCCTGCCTGTATGAGAGTTTCCAATTCTTTCTCATTTTTGACAAGCAGTTTGATGTCGTCCATGTACATTAAGTGGTTGATTTGTTGAAATTTGTAGAGCTTGTATCCGCCTGTATATTTCCTAAGTATGTGACTGAGTGGCATCATTGCTATTACAAATAGTAATGGTGATAGCACATCTCCTGGGAAGATCTTTCTCTGGATTTTTACCTCACTTAAGTTTTTTCTTCCTGTTGTCAGTTCCACTCGCCAGTTTTTCATCATATTACTGATCAACTTTATGACCGCAGAATATCTTGTACTTTTGAGACAGTCTATTATCCAGCTTTGAGGGATAATACCATATGCCTTTTTGTTGTCTATTCATGCCATAGCTTGGTTTTTTCATCTCGTTTTGCTATCCATGAGGATATGTTGATCAATATGTAGTAGCTCTCCTGTTCCTCTGGTTCCCTTGCGGTATATTTTCTGGTCCTCCGTTAGCAGTTCGCAGCTTATCAGCAAATCATGAACCTCCTCCCTAATTTATGCATAAGTATTTTCCATATCATTGGTAGGCAGATTATGAATCAGTAGTTGTTAGGGGCTGTTCCTTTTTGGGGTCTTTTTTGGATCTAGGTGGTCTTTCTTTTGGTTGTCCATTCCAGTATGTCTGTTTCTTGTAAGTATCTATTCATTTTGATTACCAATCTGTCATGGATGGAAGTGAAGTTATTAAACCAGTATCCATGTATGACATCATGTCCAACCTTTTCAAATTTGGTACTGTTTGAGTGTTGCTCAGAGTGAATCGAGGTGTATTTTCACCTTCAGTCCCTCTTCAAGTCCTAACTTTCCCTGTATTGCTTATCCATTCGGCTTTTCTGTTATGTTCTCTTGGTTGTCATATTTTGCTCCAAAACTGTTTTGTTTCCTTGTCATGTGGTTGTTGGTATGTCTTCATGTACTTACTGGTAGAATTTTTTTTCATTCTTTTGTAATGCCCTGTTTTTTTGTTACTGTTTTACTCTGTCTCAATATCTTTTTAGTCTTCCTTCTTTTGCCAGTACTTTCTGGTTTATTTTCTTGAGTTGTATTGTCTGTTTGACTTGTGTTTTCCTTTTAGTCCCAATATGTTCCAGTATTCTTTTTATCATTTTTGAATGTTGTCGCTGATTTCTTACCTGCGTTTCCAGTCTAATTTCCCTTCCAGATTTTGAGTTTCCATTTATGTTCTTTTGGGAAACACCAATTTTTTCATAGACTGATGTTGTACGTTGAGATGCGTTAATAATTCATTTATTTTTTTAATTTCAACCTTGGTTTTTTCCCAGTCATGGTTTCTTAGCTATGGTAATCTAGTCTTCTTTTCAGACATAATTCTCTTTAAAATCTATCTATTCATTTTTCCTTCTTGTGTTTGTGTTTGTTCTGTGAGGTTTAGGTGTATGGTGTTTCAAATGTTATTAAGTTGCAGTTCATTTCAGTTTTATTGTTCTCATTTTTCCGTTTTTGGAGAGTCGATTATTGAATTAGGGTCTTGTTACCTTGATACCCTATTTGTTTTTCAGTGGGGTTTTTAATATTCCAAGGTCAGAAACCAACCTTTCTTTATTATAACCTAACTTGATCAGCGAGTCTTTGACTTGTTATCTGAAATCTATTATTCATGAGTTGAAAAAAAATTGTAATATGAACTCAGGTAAAAAAAACCTACATAACAGTTATAATTCATAGTGATGTAGGAACCTTAAGTTTATCATTCCCAAAAATTCACTCTAAATTGTCCAGCAGAACACATGGTGTAATGATATAGGTGCTGGTTCTCTGAGCTTCTAAGTGACAATCATCTGGAGATTGCAGGTTCAATCCTGACTGCAGGCGAGTAACATTACGGAAATATTTTACATTTGTACCGGGTTATGGTTGATGGAATCAGAGTAAGTTACCGCCGTGGATGAAATAAAGGACTAAGTTCCGTGTAAGCTCCTTGAGTTTAACAAGAAACACCTGAAGAAGGCCAGAGGATATATCGTCCGAAAGGTTGTGAATATAACTATAAAGATGAAGACAATAGTCTGAAAACCCTGCTTAATAAAAATCTGTTTCTAATTGCTTGAGTTAAAACCTGAAACATTATCCCAGAGATTGTTTTAAAAAATTATCAACACTGCCATTTTTTAATATTTTAACTAAATGCTTATTATGCTAATTATAATAATATTTAATCTCTCCGGCATAATGTTCCAAGTTTTTACTCAAGTAATTCGAAACAAATTGTCTTTTAGCTCAAATACTTATGAGCTGTAATGTGTTTATGTTATTTGGGTTTTACTGATTAAATCCTCCCTAAAAGTCTTCTCAATCATTTGAAAAATTGAAATGTCTAAGTTTTATTCAAAACTTGATGAATATTTACAGGGAATGTAACATTTATATACCCTAGAAACTGACACAAGGCATCTCATTTATATTCAACCAAATAAACCCCTCATATCTTGTAAAGTCCCTTCTTATATTATCTTTATTATATTTTGTAAGCACTTTGTGGGACCTAGAACCACAGCCTCACCATATCAGTTACAGTCCTGCTGATCAGTGGCAAGTCAGTTTTTATGGGGTGGAGTTGCTTGCTCTAAGTCTTCTGGCTCTGGATCCAAAGATTTTCCTTCTTCTAGTCAGGTTGCCTAGAAGAACTTCTTTACCCTACTACTTACTCATAGTTTATTTGATACATCAACCGAAATGGGTTATTTAATGCCAAAGCCATACTTGAGGGACAGCAGTGGTACTATGTAAGCCATAGGTCGGAGTATAAAGAGTTCATACCTTTCCCAAGGGTATTTATTAGTCTGAACGCGAACATAATTGCATGACTGGAGCTTGTACTTACTTGCTATAATATTGGAGTTCAGCACAAGCTATTGCACGGCAAGAACTTTTCATTTACTCATACCTTGGAAGGTGGGTTGAAGAGATGAATTTGTGTTCTTTCTAAAGGCGGCAGCAAGTGAACTTCTAAAAAAATTTGAATTTGGTTTAGTGAGTCTATTTCCTTCAATTTTAACCATTATTCTACACATTGGTTACCCTCTAACGAGGTTAAAGAGCCCAATCTGCCTTACTATTTACTCATAGCTAGTGATAGGAGTAATATCTTTCACAAGGGCATTAGTGCAAAGTGAAATGCAAATAGCTTTTTCCAAGTTTTGAACTCAGCTTGCAAAGTTCATTCATTACAATGATAAACATTATACCATCTACATCCATACTTCCACTAAGTTTTCCTCTGGTTAGTTTACAAGTTAGATCAAGGTCACACAACAAGTTCTGAAGAGCTTTGTGACATAATGCATCATCTATTATAGAGGCTTACGGTAGATTGTGTCCTTGGGTCAACACTTGCTGACAGAGGTCATAGGTCCTTTTCCTTCAATAATAGGAATCTAAGGAAATAAGGTTTTGTTAAATGCTGATTGGGTAAAAGATATCAAATGACAAAAAAGAGGAAAGGAGCTGACTTTGAGTGTCGGTTCAGTTTTGGAGGCTTTGTATTTGGCCTATGGGCTTTAAGTCCTAAGGGGCAATAGTAATTATATCATTCTCCTCCCGGATATATGACAATATAAAACAATCCCACTTTTTGAAGATGGCCAAAATAAAGTGGGAAAATTAAATAAGTACTTGTTTTTTTAGCTTTTGTCCTTTGTAGAAAAATATATAATGAAGTGGTATTGGGGGTCCTCTCAGTCAACAAGTAGCAGCAAAATACCTCTGCAATGAATTAGATTCTAAATGGTTGGCTACTTTCTGGTCAATCGTTAAGTAAATGAAGATAATTATGACAAATATATTAAACAAATAAATTTGACATTAACAGCACTCAAACAATATGTTATTTGATAATTGCTACATTAGCAGAAGTCATATACGAGGGTCATTCAATAGATAAAATCAACTTTGCCTAAAGAGTTGGCAATATGAAAAAATTGTTTAGAGTCACACCTTTTTCATTGAAATCAATAATAATGGCTTCTTTCATGTCCCAGAAGACTGTCAGTCTATTTTTCTTCACTAATTGTTTCCCCCAGAACTTTTTCTTACCGAAGGATGTGTTTTCACTCCATGTACAGTATTTTTAACTCAGGCTTGTAGTGACAAGCCCAGATTTAACTGATTTGTAAACAGTTTTTGGACTAATACATACTTCTCCATACATATCACACATTTTCCTATAAATTTCACATGGTTTGTATATATTTGATGACAGACTCTATTTAAGTCAGGAGTGCTCTGTTTGAATAGCCACAAAACAAATATTTTCCCTGAGAATAAAATATTTTTTTAGAAACTAATTCCAAACATTGCAAATGTTACATTTGTGGAAAAAATTTTAAAAAAATAAAAATCATTTTTTCTACCTTTATACTATCTGATAATTGGTACACAAGCAGAAGTCATATAATGAGTGACTATAGATGACACAGATTTTTTTGTAGAAATTGATTAGTCCGATATCAGACGACAATGAATTTGATAGACTTATTTAACATTCTTAAGAAATAAAAATAAACAAAAGAAAAGAATCATTCTTGTTGTTGAAATAAGCACCAGAAAAAAAAAAATACCACCAGGTGGTATATTCATGTTTTTACCAATTAAAGAGATGGTTTATACATGATAAGAATATAATCTGGAATATAATCTAGTAAATAAACCTTTTGAAATACAATTTTTAATTTAGCTGAATTGAAATTAATGTAAATTTTTCTGCGTCTTAATACAAGTAGTTATAAAAAAGTTAAGTAAAGTTGGCGACCATAGTCGAGGGTAACCCAAAGGCCCCCTTTTCAATAGCTATCACACCGAGGTGTTGGCCAGGGGGCTACTCCTTTCCCTGGATTGTTCCACTTTGCCCTTGATCCCTACCTAATAATGCTGAGTGCTAAGCAAGGAGGCATCAAGTACCATTCTTTAAGTCTTTGGTATAACTCGACCAGGGATTAAACCCCGGTCTCCAAGGCCATTAGCAAAAGTACACTTCTCATAACCATTTGTTCAAGAAGTTAATTTTCTTCTAAACTAATATTAGAATTTTATTATTTACAATCAAAACAAGTATTATTAGTTATTATTTGTTACCAAACTCGACAGCATTGAAACCAAAATATGAATATGTAGCTGTCAAAAAATAAGTGCACACCTTTTAGAACCCCCTGGCAAAAATATGGACTCACCCACTTAAGAAAATATTTCTTCCATTATTTTTAATCCCTGAAAAATAAACTAAGCACAAATATGAGACAAAACCTACTTCATTTAATCGCCAAACATTCTGACTTCCAGAAATATACTTCAAATTGATTAGAATAATTGATTTTAATTAAAACTCAAGATTTCTTGATATATATATATATATATATATTGTAAAATCAAGATTTTTATATATATATATATATATATTGTAAATTTCAGCAAACAACTTGATTTTTAAGCTTCAAAAAATTTCTATAAAACTTTGGGTCAACTTATACAGTAAGGCTAAAATCAAAACTATTATCACAAAGTCATCAACTGGTGGAACAATACTCCAAACAGTCAATATATACCGCTTACTGTAATTCTAGCTGAATGCCACTATAATTTCCAACATAAAATCATGTTTGATTAATTAGTTAGTTAAATATATTCACCAAAGATTAATATGAAATAATACTGTAATACAAATTAAATATAATGTTAATGCTATATCACATGTCATTAACAGCAGATAAACAATATACCAATATTTGACTGGATGCTGGGACATTCTTTTTATTTAAATCTTCATGTGGTGTTCATTTCTATGTTTGACTTACTGATAAGATCCTCAATTCAATAAAAAAAATCAAACAATGAATCGATCTTCTTTAGTTAATTAATGATACATCAAAACTATATTCCTAACATCTGTAGCAGCCACAGATCTATTTCCTTTCGCGAATCAATGCCCCTGTTAAGAGAATCGGTCACTCACTGACCAATCAACTGGCAGAGCGCATTGATTCCTTCTCCCTCTTAGGAACTATTTTTCTGGTCCCTTTTCTGTAGAACGGACAACGTCAGAGAGAGTCTAGAGCTAGCAGAAGGAACATATCTCTCCCACATGACTGCACTGATTCCACTTGGAATACTTCGCTCACTGCTAGCTTTAAACACGCTTCCTACAAACCAAGGTCCAGCATACAGACCAGCGACGCTAAGAGACACTTTCTCACTCTCACTCCTTCACGCCTGCTACTGAAATAAACCTTACTTTGTTGTGTTGTTAAAAGAAGTTTTGTAATTCATTTGTGTTGCCTAAAAAATATAGTGTTAGGGAAATTAACTATTTCCCTTAACCGCTATACATCCCTAAGAAATTACTTTTCCCTCAACGAGATTAGCAAACACCAGCAGACATATTGATTTGGAAGACACTTGCACATTGTTTACGGACACTCTAAGTTACATCAAAGGCATGAAAGTGTAGAGAAGAGGAAAATCTCATATTTTGTTTTGGCGCGCTATTTAATTCGACACCGAATTTCACCCAATCAGGATGACATATCCCATTCAGCCCGGACCTTCATTTCCGGCTACCAAACGGGTGAGCGGCCAAACACACTCTCTTCGGCTTGAGACGGCGACCAGCACGGACGTGTCTCTGGTCGCCCCTGCTTAGCGATGCCCTTTAGCTAAACAAGCCACCCAGTGCGGACATATCACTGTGGCTTTAACCTTAGCAGCAGCAACATGGACACTCAGCGGGGGAACCTTCTAATTTATGGATTCTTTGCGTCTAATATATTTTAGACCAAGGAATCCCAGTTGAATATGAATTAGATACGTTCAACATGCCTTCCACAAGCACCACAGAAATTTACTATGTCGATTCGAGCGCCACTCCGCTCTCGACAAGTTCCCATTTCACCTCTGGTCCACTGTAATGGAGACAACGCACGCCTCTCCCCGAAACACCAGACACACGAAGCTACACGGTGGCCTTGAATACTTCCCTCACACGTCCAACGACACGCTGCCATTTCCAACATCCCGCTAAGCTATCGCGTCTCCAAAAAACCCACAAGCCTAAATACCACGAGTTTTGCAGCGCCAAGAACAAACCTCCTCAAAGCTGCAAATAAAGAACTTTCGTTGTTGTGTTACCAAAGAATAGTTTCGCAATTCATTTCTTGTGCCATAAAATCTATAGTGTTCGGGAAAATAACTAATTCCCACAAAACACGCTATAAAAGTATAAAGGTCCAAAAGATCTTTATGCAACAGTAGAACTCTGTTCAAAATTATTTCAACTCCTTGCAGATACTTTTTAAGGCTTAAAATTCGACAAGAAAAGGCTAAGAACAGTATAAATAACATTCCACACAGCTGAAGATTATAACGCCAGTCCATAAATATAAAAAACACTAGAAAAATTGTGGTCTATGTACGGACTTTGAAATCAGACATAACTGACCATGCATAAAGAGAAAAAGCAGCATAGCAACTTTGGTGAAACCAAAAACAAAATAATAAACATAATGGAACAAACATTGGTGAATGATAGAACTGAAGGAATGTCACAAATTAGGAATTAACAGACATTAGGCTTTTCACAATTTTCCTTTCCCACCTACGAGTAGATTTTCCTTGGCCAGAATTATTAAGGCAATACATAGACGCACAAAAGAAAACAATATCAAGCAGAAATAAAAGAATACAGTCGAGACTAAACATATTGGTTCTAGGGCTTAGCTTGACAAGTCGATTAATCGGATTGGGCCTTCCCGACTGCCCGTTGAACTAGTAAGGGCCAAAGTAGAATGGTGCAAAACATGTGGCCACTCCAGCAACATGGTTACAGACAACTCAACCACCAGAATCCCGTCTTCAAGCATTAAAAGTTTCCACCAACAGCCAACGAGTGACCCCCTTGAGGCATGTAGGAGTTTTATTCCTCTGCAGAAGTGCAGTCGGTATATTCTATAGCCCCAGTCGGTAGGGCGGTTACACCCACCCACAGAAAGCAAAAACAAGGGCAGATAAAAGAAGACAAGTGTGAACGTTATAACGATATACGAATATAGTTTCTAAGTTCGTATATTTAGTTGTTAAATAAAAGAATCTACTTCCTAGTGATTATTAGCATTCATGGTAGAGGAAGGGCCAAATCTTATATATATATATATATATAGTGGGGGTAGGTCATGTTATTTCAGGTGCTGAGTTCGACTGGAGACAGAGGATTTGCCTTGTGGAAAGTCGCTCTTGTTCTCTTGGTGTCCGTCTGTCGGTGAGGATTAATTTCACTCATCTTTCATACCCTCATCGCTGAGAAAAGTGAACCAGAAAGCTATGTTCTAAGAATCGGCTGGAAACATTTTATTGTCTGGTAATCAGCCAATCAATTCCTGCGCAGCTTCACAGGTTCAAAGCTTCAATAATCACAACTTGAGTATGTTCTGTTGTTATAGTCGAGTGGGTAAAAACATTAATAAAGCTTATATGGTTCCATGGAAGTTGTGTGTTCAATTCTACGATCAGATAATACAGAAATAGACACCAGTCCAAGAATAGAGGTAGATTGGCCTCATATGAGGTCGAAAATGATATTTTACATAAGAGATGCAAGAATGAGAAGTGGCATACCTCTGTAGGTCAAATAAAAAATTTCTTTTGATATGACCGAATATAATCAATATTTGTGAAAGGTTAAAGGGTAATAATGATAAAACTGATTTGAATGACTCGATGCGAATAAATCTCTTTTTATTTTGTTTCATCTTAAATGGTTTTTAACATTTGATATTATTAAAGCTGCGTTTTACACTTGGAACTTTGGGTGTTTTTTTTTTGTTTTGTTTTGCACCTAAAATACGGATCAGAAGAAATAAAGTCAAACAATGTGTACCTTTCTTAATCTTATTGGGTTGCTTGGAGGTAAGAAAAATATTTGGTCTTGTCCCCACCTTCCAACGACCAATATAAGCATTAGTATATCCATGATATACTAACACAGAATAAACGGAAGAAAATACAAGATAATATCATTTACACATTCAGAAACATTTATAACATACATAATTTGCATACAGGGAGAAGTGAAAAGAATATTTTTAGCGTTTCGGGAAATTGTTAATTTCCCTAACACTATATATTTTAGGCAACTCAAATGAATAACAAAACTTCTTTTAACAACACAACAAAGTAAGGTTTATTCCAGTAGCAGGCGTGAAGGAGTGAGAGTGAGAAAGTGTCTCTTTGCGTCGCTGGTCTGTATGCTGGTCCTTGGTTCGTAGGAAGCGTGTTTAAAGCTAGCAGTGAGCGAAGTGTTCCAAGTGGAATCAGTGCAGTCATGTGAGAGAGATATGTTTCTTCTGCTAGCTCCAGACTCTCTCTGACGTTGTCCGTTCTACAGAAAAAGGACCAGAAAAATAGTTCCTGAGAGGGAGAAGGAATCAATGCGCTCTGCCAGTTGATTGGTCAGTGAGTGACCGACTCTCTTAACAGGGGCATTGGTTCGCGAAAGGAAATAGATCTGTGGCTGCTACATATTCAAACGTAACCGATCAGAAAAAATATGTATATATTGATCTGTGGTTAAGTAGTTTGAAGAAGGAATACAAAGACAGAAAAAGGTTTATTTAAGGATGGCAATTAAAATCTGTCTTCACTGTTCCATCACAAGGGCAGGAGATAATGTCTTTATAGAACAGAGGCAAAAGGGGACCGAAAATAGTTTTCTGGGACTGTCATGTGACACCTCATGAATACATCCGTTCTCTAAGGGGGATAATTACTTATTATGTCCCGACACTCTTTAAGAATATGATTTTATTGATACTATTTTATGAGTATGAAAAAGATTATATATATATATATATAACTTTTTTTTTTTGATGCTGTTGTCTATTTTCAATCTGTCTGCAATATTATCAGCTTAAAAAAAGGCGGCTTTTATTAAATTTGAGTATCATGCGTATAATTTTAGAACTAACTCGATGTAAAGACTACTATATTCAACGAAAAATTAAATTCAGAGATTTAGCAAGACGCTCTTAGAAGATATAGGTAATATCTTGAGGTGTTCTGTGGTGAAAAATGAAAAAAAAAAAAAAACACCTTCCTCAAAAAAGGTTTCCTATTATGTGCGTGATCTGTCAAAGGGAAAAATAAGTCTCAGATATTTACAACTTAAAGCGTCATTTTGTATCCTCCTTCGACTCTTGCGACCAATCGCAAATGCGGTCTCAAGAAAAATGATTGCTTTTTAACAGTTGGCAAAGGAAGGTTCGAGAGAGAGAGAGAGAGAGAGAGAGAGAGAGAGAGAGAGGTCGTTCTGTTTGGATTACAAAGTTGGAATTTTGACCTGCTTTTTTTATTTGCCTGTTGGACTTGTCATTCTGGATTTTTTACTTCATACTTTTTCTTTTGAATTTGTCAACCCGCATTTGCAATATTAACTTCTTTACTAACCTTATAGCTTTACACTCTTATTAACAGACACACGTACACTTAATGTTTTTAATTTTTGACTAAAGTTTAAGGCTTTATTATGTAGCTTATGAGTAATAGAAAGAAAAGAAAACAAAAAAACTAATCGAATGAAAGCAGATTTTTATTTGCTATATCCTTGAACCAGCTTATGGCTGTCATGTGTTTTTCTAGTGTGTAGGGAACGAATAAATAAATAAAAAATTTTAAATTGAATTTAAAAAAAAATGAATAAAAAGAAAACTATTAAATTTGCAGAAAACTCCAAGAGGTCCATAACAGGAAAAGGGGATGACGCATGCGTAAAAGAAAGAAGGCTTTCCTCTTGACAAAGGGAGTAAAGTATTCTTTCTCTTTCAGGCAGTGAGCGTCGAACCAACAACACCATTTTGCTGTCTGGTGTTGGGCACCACGCATACGTCTTTGGACATTGCGTCGGTTAGTCCCTTCACCCAGTAGCAGCCCTCTCTCTATCGGTCAGCACTATGTTGAAATATACAAGACCCACTACTGAACTATAAACTAACTGTTACCGGACTTAGACAAAACTTCCAAAAGAAAACTAACCCTTATGGAAGCCCGAAATACCAAATGCGGACACCTACATACATGAAACGAATTAACGTATTTTTGACATCTTAACTGGGGGATTCAACCATTTCAATGTATTCAGGAAAAACTCCCTCATCTACGAAATGGTTGTTGAACCCAGTAAATAAAGGAAAGTATAAAAGAAACGTCTTCGTCTCTTATCTGTTCTTTCTTTTTTTTTTTTTTTTTTGTATAATTCTTTTTGGGACTTCCTTGGGCAAGGCATTACACCGACTAACTAACGTAGGGGTAAAATATAATGTAACCAAAATATGGAGTCAGATATTCAAACGGCAACACAGCCTTGCCCCTAACCCCTGCTTCCTCAGCCACACATGCCCCACAAGTGATTTAATACAAAAACCCAAAAGCCCTAAACTTATCTCAACAATTTGTTGATACTGACGACGAGTAAATGATAATTTTTAAAAAAAGCATTGTTAAAAGTCATTTAAATTCCATGAAAATGCTATATGGGCTCAAAATATACTAAAAATATTTTGATATAAGTATAAGGAATTTTTGAAAAGCTGAAACTTGAGAAATCGTAGGCATTTTTTTTTTTTTTTTTTCGGAAAATGGCTTATGAATTTGACAAAGAATTTATAGTTGTTAAGGGAAATTGTTAATTTCCCTAACACTATATTTTTTAGGCAACACAAATGAATAACAAAACTTCTTTTAACAACACAACAAAGTAAGGTTTATTCCAGTAGCAGGCGTGAAGGAGTGAGAGTGAGAAAGTGTCTCTTTGCGTCGCTGGTCTGTATGCTGGTCCTTGGTTCGTAGGAAGCGTGTTTAAAGCTAGCAGTGAGCGAAGTGTTCCAAGTGGAATCAGTGCAGTCATGTGAGAGAGATATGTTCCTTCTGCTAGCTCCAGACTCTCTCTGACGTTGTCCGTTCTACAGAAAAGGGACCAGAAAAATAGTTCCTAAGAGGGGGAAGGAATCAATGCGCTCTGCCAGTTGGTTGGTCAGTGAGTGACCGATTCTCTTAACAGGGGCATGGATTCGCGAAAGGAAATGGGTCTGTGGCTGCTACAAATTCATCGATTCTTTTCGTAATGATGGGTTGTGATGTTGAAAGAACTGAAATGGTAGAAAGATTGTGCGAATTGCTAAATATACTTTCGGGGATGGGGGATGAGTGGTCATCAATATTCAATATTCTCTTAGCCAACCACATTCACAATCCATTTAAACTTTTCAAAAAACACACTCACTCGATAATCGTTCACACAGAACTTAAACCAAAATACCTCCTGTTTTCTGTATGCTGCTCTACTTTAAACAAGTCGGTCAAACTCTAAGTGGTAGAAAGTTTTTAAAAATTTGCGAACAAGAATAAAAGGGGTCGGGTGGAGTGGGCTGTGTTGACGTCATGACAACACTTTGGTATATAAATATTAAATCGGATCATCCACCCACGATCACAAAAAAATATCCATTAATCTATTGCACGCAGGCTATCCTCGAATTCCACAAATACCAATATATACAATAAAGCCAAAATAGAATATGGAATAGAAATATTATATAATCCCCACCCCCCGCCACAGTTAAACAGTTGAAATATATATGGGGAGAATTTTTTTCTAGTTAATGACAAAACCCTGAAAGAAATTTGCAGCACTTAACAACATTTTTTACAAAAATTTAAAAAATAGGTAATTGTTGCATAGACCATATTCAATAATAATAATAATAATAATAATAAAAATATGAGCAGAATAAATGAAAAATCTTAACAACCAAAAGCCTAGATGCAACTGCACACACAGACTGAGAGAGAGAGAGAGAGAGAGAGAGAGAGAGACTTTTACAATAATCATTAATTGATAATGCCATGTATGAAAAGGAAAGGAAGACGATGAGAAAAGGATTTACATCATTTTTACAGAATTTAATTGCAAAAGAACAAAGTGTGAGGCCAAATTGACTAAAATCCCAAAACGGGACTTTATTTTCGCATGTGTGAAGACGGGGCAGGTTGGCACTTGATCCCCTATTGAATATGTCAGAGTTTTTCTCTCGGGCATATCAGAACTGGCATATTACGTGAGGGATCAATTTAGAGCCAGACTGACCGCCGCTGGCAAAGGGGTTCCAAATTTCACACTATCACACACCCACCAGGCCGCTAAACTTCCTTCCCCTCGACAATGGAAGATAATGAGCCTATAGGTTTTAGTCGTAATAATATTATATTGTAGTAGTCGGCAACTTCGGTTTCCCGTGTGATATTTTAGGAATTAATAGGACAATTCTAAGCAAGATAACATAAGGCGAATAGAAGCTGAAAAGAAAGCATGAAGTAACAACATAGACCACGTGGTAACATAAAAATACATGAATTCCTTTACTACAGTTATATACACTATCAAAGTGTCAAAACATATAATAATTGGACAGTCCACGAATATAAATGTCTTTTCTTGACTTTTGTCTTTCTTCAAATTGAGAGAGAGAGTGGTATACAAAATTTGGGTATAAAGGAGAAATGTCCCCAAAGTTACTTATCTTATTTTTCGACGGGGTTCCACTGGATAATCTTTCTTCTTTCACGGGCTAATAGACTTTGTTCTATTTTTTTTACACTGGCTTGAAGAACCTGGGGTCCTTCGTGTCTCAGTAATTCTTTTGTCTTCAACCCGGAGTAGAATGGCTATGGTTCGTCTGCCCGCTACGGACCCTGCTCAAAAAACTGCCTTTTCTTACTATTTACTTCTGCTGAGGGGAGGGAGTCCCCACTTCCGTTTTGAGGTCCCGGCCAATCATTTGGCTTCTCTCTTCTTCCTCTTGGTGTCCGGCGACCTGGGTAAGGTCACCAAGTACCAACATCTGCTTATCCCCCCTGTGAACTATATTCTTCCTTAACGGTCACTTTTTTGACGGCTTGATACTGTCAATTCAAATACGAGGAGTAGTAATTTTATCTCCCTCCTCCCAGTGGGATATCGGGTGACAAAAGTATAATCACAAACTTTCACTAACAACAAATACAATAACAGTAGCACATTATCAAACAATGTATGTGCCGTAATGATCGACCTTCGTGTCATTGACTTTGTCAAGTCCTGTCTGGTGGGAGGCAGCGACAAATAATTTATGCATGTGTTGTAATAGAATATTCCACACTCCCTCTCAGTCATGTGGGTTGACTATATATACTGTCCTTGCTTCGTGCCTCGTTATTCCTTGTCTGTCTTATTGTATCTCTCTTACAATAAAACCCTCTTTCTTTTACTCCGAACGTGTTGACTGTTCTTTTCCAATCGAATACAAACTTGTCTGATTGTGTTCCTTTTAAGGACAAAACAGTATGATAAAATAAATGAATTTAAAAAAAATGAAAATGGTAACTCTCCCATAAAAAAAAAACGGGATGGTGGTGGTGGTGAGGAGTCGGTATATGGAGAACGTTATAACAATTATTGATTACAATGTCGGGAAGACAAATTATGTATTCTGGAAGAAGCTGAACATTAGTTGTTGAAGGGTGAAAAAAGAAATAGAACTGATTTCTAAGTGTAGATATATCAACAATTTCTTTTGAGTCACCATCTGATCGACCTCTAAATTTATTTTCTAACGTATTTTGGGCTGTTCACATTATAAGAATCAATTGACAATGACTCTCACGTGTGTGTGTGTGTGTGTATGCGTGAGTTACAAGTATGAACATCATACCATGTAACAAAATACTCAGACCTTAAATTATGGTTATATATATATATTTTTTTTCATCATACAACGTGTGGAAGCACGTGCGATACCCTAGCCTCATCAGCCGCCAACCAGGGTGATAACACGATAGCTCAAGGCGGAACTACCGAAACTGTGTTATCACCCTGGTTGGCGGCTGATGAGGCTAGGGTATCGCACGTGCTTCCACACGTTGCATGATGAAAAAAAATAATATATATATATATATATATATGACCAAAGTAAATGGACATCCTTAATTTTAAAACGTATTTTAATCATTTTCTTTGGATTCGTCTGGTTTCTTTGTTTATTGGCATATCAAATGCCAAAGCCATTCTTGCGGTAGACGAACAACAGTGCTACTATTTAATCTATGTGGAAATTAGAAGGTTTTTTAGGTTATTTATTTCGTTGTTTGTCGTCGTCCTTATTGTTCTGTGGTAGTGATTTTGTAGTCTTTGGCATCTGACACCTTTGTTCTTCTTCTTATCCCACTAACATATGGGCTTTTTTGTCAGTGGAAGGCTGCAAGAGAATTGAAGGAAGGAAGGAAAGAGACGAAGATGCCTTTTAATTCCAACTTTATTTTACGGTTTTAATGACTATTCTGTGGCGGGAGAGTTTTCATGGACCAGTAGAAATATGTCACGTTTTCCAGACAAGGTGTTGAAATATATTAGTAATTTTTGGTGGGTTATGAGTTTAAAGTTGTGTCCGATATGTGTTTTTTGTGAGGTATGTTAACAGAGAAGGCAGCTAACAAGAGAATCATTTTAGTGAGTCGTGAATCTGAAGGTCTGTCCTGACACAATTTCTTTCTCCACTTGCTGCAGGTGAGAAGTGGGTCCTTCAGTCGGAGTGGTTACTGTTTAACTAAGAGAATTCCTCTTTAGCGTCTGGAAGTCACTTTCTTTTTGCACAAGCCGTTCTTGCTTCCTGTCAGAGTGCTCCTAAGAACTCCTACATTTTTAAAATTTATTTTATCTTATTTATTAATTCATTTTTTCAATCCCCACAGATACCCAGCTGTCGGGATAAGGAGGGTTCTTGCCTTTTCCAAGGGTATTAACTCGAAAGTGAACGTAATGATGTAACTGGAGTTTAAACATGCTTCCTACAAAGTTCAAGTTCAGCACTTTACCCATTAAACCACGGGGACTACTCATTGAACGTTTTTAAATAACTGGAATACAGAAAGAATGTGATTATTACGTGAATTAACCTTTAGTGAAATTGTCATTAAGAGTTTTCAAGTTTTGTTTCCAGTCACTGAATTTATCAGATCTGCTATCTTCTCTTCTACGATATCTGACCAGACATAGTAGGAAACAAATCTTATATTACGAAAATTTTGAAAGAAATTAATTTTTTCGACATTTTCTACATTTAGCAGAATAAACGTGTTTCCTATTACTCATGTCAGGTGATTTATTTGGCGTAAGGAGTGTGTACACGTTTTGGACTATTGTCCATATTTAACTTGTTATATTCACTACGGTTCGGTCACTGACCACATCCTTCTTCGTTTCACCTGACTCATGTCAGGAGATATATTTGATTAAGGGATTCACCAAATACATTTTTGAACATTATATTACAGAATTATTTTTTATGGTTGGCGAAGCATTTTCTTCTTGAAAAGAAGACAGTTTTATCGAAATAACTTTCTGTGAATATTAGGAAGCACCCCTCCGGCAGATGGATTAGTATTTTATTAAACTTTTTCCTACTCAATCCAAGTACTCCAAATTGCTGCCCATATAATAAAATCTGATTTTATTTGACAGGGGACTGCAGGTTGTTCAGACAAATTTCTTATCTATGTAATCTTCAAATTCATACTAGTTTCATGTTTAAAAGGAGGGGAAGTCTCTGTCGTGTGATGACTAAAGTGCTGAATTGTCGCCTCCAAGTAAGCAAGTTTAAACTCTAGTCGCACTGTTACACTCACTTTTCGGCTAATACCCTAGGGAATTGTTTGAAGCTCTTATCACCCCAGCTATGGGTTAAATAGTATCATTGCTGTTGTTTATTAAGTATGGTGTACTCATCATTTAGTTATCCCTTCGGTGTAGGATATGACTCTTGATTTAAAGAGAAGATTCCTACATAGGCACATGAACAAGGGCAAAAACAGCCACAGTCTCTGTGTCCTGTATCAGTCAAGTGTAAAATTGTTCTGACCTTGCACCTTTGGTTTTGCCATGTTCTGCCTAAAGGCAAGTGGGGAGTCAGTTTAATGACAAAAGTGCTGGACTGCGGCCTCGAAATAAGTGATTTTGAACAAAGTCACGCGATTACGTTCAATTTCTGACTAATAACCTTGAAATCTCTTATCCCCCCAGCCATATTCTTCAAAAGGGATGGCTTTGGCATTAAATAACCCACCAATGTTTATATACCATTAAACAAATTAACAAAAACCTGCTTAAAATTAAAAGAAAGCTTGATTTGAAAAACAACTGACAATATGCTAAAAATTCAAGGATTTGTACACGAATTTTCTCTATTTTCTCCATTCAATGTCAATTTATTTAATAAGTGGTTTTCTTTTGGCTTTTCTCCTATAATAATAATAACTTATGTGAGAAATGGCTATTATTATGGTTGGATTTGTGAACATATTTGAAAACCTTAGTTAGTTTGCATTAGAGATTTTATTTCCAGTTTTATCTTATGGAAAAACTCAGTTTTTTTTCTTCTTTTCTTTCGTTATTATTTCAATTTTGGGTTGAGTAACAATATTCATTTTTAAAATTTAATAAATTTTGTGGTCCTGGAATATAGTGTGTTGCCAGGTGATTTTAGAGTTATTTTTCTTGCTTGTTATCGTATATTATATAATTTACACACACAATGTTATACAAGATAATTTTATTAAGGAAATAGAAATAAACACTTGATAATCTATATTGCTTGTGTGTCCTCTACACAGGGCTGAAATAGTTTGATGAAATGCTTGCAAATTTTGTAATGGACCTATGGAAAATGTTGATATAAAAAAATTGTTCTTTATCTCTTTCCAAAATATTATTCTTCATATTCAATTGTGACAAACAATATTTTTGTCACGTTGCTGAATTGAGGAGAGTATGTGTGAGAAGTTTTCTATTTTAGATTAGTTGATTCTTCAACCATCTTTAGGTAAATATATTTAGTGCAGAGTCTTGTTAATAATATATTGCTTTAAATTCGGTCGATTTCACAATTTTTTGCTGTGGTCTCCAACGTCATTGAATTTTAACAAAAACTAATCTTAACTTTACCAAAACTGAGAATTTTTAACTCTTTAACCTTTATGTTTTTCATTTTTCATGCTTTTCCTTATTTAATGTGTTTAAAGTCCCAAACTTTTAAAAATAGTAAATCGATTAGTCGTTAGTGTTAATTTTCTTCCTTTTCATCATAAATCAAATAATTTACACACGCGCGCAAAGCCAATTTTATTAATCATGAGTATAATTTTTTTTATAAAGAAAACAAATAAATCTTAAACAATCTATATCAGTTATTGGGAAGAGTTTACTTGTGTGTTCTTAACACACATCCAAAATAATTTGGTGATGTACAAGCAAATTTAGTTTTGGACCGACAGGAACTCTTGATATAAAAACTGTTTTTTCTTTTTTCTTTTCTCTTTCAAAATATTATTCTTCATATTCAATAAGGATTAACAAGAGTTTTGTTATTTGACTCGAGGAGAGCAGTGGAGATATATTTTCTGTTTTGGACTGGTTGATTCTTTAACCATCTTCAGGCAAATGTATTTGCAGCAGAGTTTGGCTTTAAATTTACTTTATAAATTATTTCAACTTTTTGGATGATGAGTTGCAATATCATAAAATTAGATAAGCAAAATATTCGTCTCCAGTATCAGCGAATTAAAAAAAAACAAACATGTAGATAACTTTCAACAAAACTGATGAATTTCAAAACTTTTATCTTTTAAATATCAATTCTTTTTCTAATATGTTGATTTTACCGCTTTTACTTTTTATGGTGAATTATTTATTAAAGATATTTTTCTTGCTTTTTAACATATTGTAGGGATTATATCCTTTGCCTTCCAAATAATTATTTTTGTGACCACTTAGTGTTGTGACCAAAGTAGTATATAATAGAGCATAGAAAAGTCTGTCTCACTCACTCACTCTTGCCTCGACAACCAGAAGCATGCAAAAATTGTGTGTTTCTCCAATAGAGGGGGGGGGCTTTAGACTTAATAGACCTCGTGTTATATGACGTACGACACCATGCTTTGAGTCGAGTCTTTACACAATTTCCATTCTATTAAGAGCCCTTAATAGAATGGAAGTTGTGTGAATTTCTCAACTTATACCAAAAGACTCTTCAACTGCATGATAGGACTTTTCTCTGTAAGGCACTATTTTAGTATTTCATCCCATTTCTGTATTCATTCAATCAAGTTTGCTCAGGCAATAAATGTGTTGTTTTATATTGTTTAGCACAAGGAAATATTAAACCATAATAAATCTTCTCTGCCGTATTGTATTCTTCAGAGATAATCGTAGGGATCAGTTTTGGTACACACATACGACAAATATACGAAGACAAATACTTTAAGTCGTCAATACCAAAGATCTCTTGATTCTATTTCCACAGCATATACACACGATATTATAGAATTTTATTTCTCAGAAAAAAATCAAACCGACTACGTGCGGCATTTGATTTGGCCAGAATGGAAAAGACAGTACGGCACCAAAAAGCTACCCCCCCCACTATTTGTCGAGAACAAATTTTGGGCCTCTCAGTACGAATTCGGGGACCAGACTATAAAGGCAGGAAAAAAATAGCCAACGGAAAGGTTTCGTCACTCGCTTTTTCAACAACCAAGAAGTATTTCAAACTGACAGGAAGCTTCCCAAGAAATAAAAGTAAAATTAAATGAAATTATACCAAGTTGAACAACTGAAAGAAAATTCAACCCGAGAATTCTGCTGAAAAGATAACTTGACAGAAGACTCGAAATTAAATGAAAACTGAAACATTTTGACAAAGCTAAAAAGAAGCAACACTCTATCTTTTCAATCCCTTTATTTCTTGATTTTGTATAAAATTCCCTTTTAAAAACTTTATTGTCTGTGATATCTTTTTGAATCAGTATCCGAACTAGAAAGCTGCGGAATTGACGATTTAAAATTACACGCTAAAGCCGCCTAAAAACATTAGCCAGTTAAATACTAAATTTGGCTTTAGTGTCATTTCCTTTATATCAAACTTTATCCTTTAAATTCCCTTTATATTGCAAATTTTATTCTCTCTAAATTTCCTTAATATTATAAAAATTAACCGATGATTTTCAAGCTTTTCATGTTAATGCTTTTAAAATTTTGGTAATATTCCTATTTACCGAAAGAAATCAATTTTACTTAAATATGGAAGTAAAAAATAAAGACAAAAAGTCTGCCTGCTGGTCTTTTCAGTTCTTTATCACCTACACCAATTCTTGTCTTTTCATTAACCACATCTTCGATTCATTAACAATCATGCTCTGAAGATCTCCGAGCCCAAAATTTCCAAATATGGTATATCCAGAGTTTATGTAGGCAGGTTCCGTGTGCTGATTGATTGGTGCTACATCCAATCAGCAGTGTCTATTGTAAAAAAAGAAAAAAAAAAAAAAAAAAAAAAAAAGCCGAAACTAGAACAATCGTTTTCCACACGACACACTGCCTGTCTCACATCTGGTCCGAGACACACTTATCTTTTGTGGTATTAAATGCACACCACCCAAACTCTCTTCGACCGATGAGGTAATTCTTCACTAGGAAAATAAACTAAAAAACATAAACTAATCAGTCAACAATAGAACCATGTCCATATTTTATTTTGTAAAAAAAAAAAAAAATAGGTAAAAAATTTTTTTTAAAATGATCTTGAAATGCAGTAACTAAGTTAACAATGGTCTCGATCATTTCCTCCCTGACCTTAAAACACCTGCTGCAAATTCAATTGAAAGATGAAAAAGCAAAACACATTCCTTCCTAAAATATAGAACATTACCCCCCCCCCTAAAGAAAAAGATCTTAAATAGCATTCTTAAGAGAAATTCTTTGGAAACAAGAAATATATAGGGAAGACTCCTCGTTTGTGTTAACTCACTGTTTTGGCTCATACAGCTGTGACTAATTTAGCTCACATATCTCAAGGTACAAGCTGTGATCACTAATCTAGTTTATTTTTATTTCTATTCTCGAATGTAAAATTTACTGAAATTTCTTCATTTTTTCTGCATTCCTGAAATATTTTACGATAAGAAACTGTGTGGATTATTTTCTTATTATCTAAATTTGAACCACAATGAAATAATCGAAAATAATATTCAAAGTAAATAAAAGATCCTTTTCATTATATCGTTTACGAGCATTCTTGTTCAATATAAAGTGTGGTGGTTGAATAGGTTATGATATTGACGACATGAAAGGTTTGTCTTCGTATATTTGTCGTGTCTGACGACCAAAACTCACCACCACAATTATCTGAACGTGAGGAACACAATTCGGACATTTGTAACAAAGGAAATGTATCAGAGTCAAATATTTCCTCGTGCTAAATATGAAACAATTCACGACGATTTATCAACAACACATTTACTGCCTGAGCCAACCTAATAGAATGAATACAGAAATTGTATGAAATACTCAAAGAATACATCATAGAGAAAGGTCCTATCGTGTAGTTGAAGAGTCTTTTGGTATAAGTTTAGATTGGAAATTGTATTGTAGACTTACGTCAAGGTATGGTATCGTACACCACACAAGACGAGGTCTGTTAAGGCGAAAGCCTCTTTCTGTCGGAAAACGCATACAATCATTCGTGTTTCATATTCTTGAGACTGGACAAGAGAGAGAGAGAGAGAGAGAGAGAGAGAGAGAGAGAGAGGGGGAGAATTTTGACTTTGCCAGGCCCTTTCATCTGATACTTTGGTCATGTCACCAAGCAACCATTAGAAGTACTATTTGGCAGGCAAATGATGTAATCTCTACAAAAGTTATTTTTATCTCTTCGAATGACAATTGGATGGTCATTAGTATTTTTAGCGTGCGCGCCTATGTGTGTGTAAATGGTTTGTGTCCCGTTTCTCTGTTAATTTTGCTTGTAGAATATGGTAATGTTGAACTTAAACGACTCAAATGTGTTGCAAATTAAGCGAAAAATGATGAAGAAAAGATACTTGAAAAATCCAGCGAACCCTCCGATGCATTCCAGTCTGTACAACAAAGATAAGACCATACCAACCCAAAGACGGGTAAAGTATTTTCATCCAAATCATAAGAATAAAAAAAAACTTTATAAAACACCGCAATATAAATTTGGTGAAGGGTTTATTCCTGTTTAAACTATTGAATTTTCTTTTCTTATCTATCTGTTTAGCTATATTGATCACTGACACGGGGAAAAGCTTTTTTTTTAATAAAACTTTGCACAGAATAAATATTTGACTTTGTACCAGGTTTTTTCCACAATATCCAAACTTAAACCATGATGAAATAGTGGGAAATAAAGCTAAAAGTAAATAAAAGTGCTATCATGGTACCTGCTAGAGTTCTGTTATTATCTACAAAGCTTTGTTTAGTCTGTCATACTAGCTTTCAAGCTATAGCCGTGTCAGTACTATTGTATGGTTGCACCACTTTAACGAAACATTTGAAGAAAAAGCTAGATGAGAATTACACAATGATATTACGTGCTACTAAAAGCAAATTCTGGAAGCAGCACACCATAAAATAGTGGCAGAACAGACACATACCTCCTATCTCACAAATCATTCTCATAATACGAACATGCTGGGCACTGGCAGAGAAGTAAGGATGAACTCATAAGCAATGTTCTCCTTTGGACTACTACAAATGGACACACCAGTGCTGTCCGACCAGCAAAAACTTACATTCATCAGCTATGTGATGACACTGGATGCAAGAATCGACAGTTGATAGAGATGGATGACGCGAGAGTGTTAAGAGAATCTACTTCTTCAGAACACCCTGACGATGATGTCATTAAGAGGTTACCTTTCGAAATACAGACTCATCTATTCATAACTTTTGAGAAATTGGCCTTTCAGCCTATCTTGATCGTAGATCATCTGTAGTAATTCTAGTAATTGATACATAATAGTTGTTATATTTGTATATAAGCTTCAAATATTAAAAACTATTATGGACAGAAATTGTATTGTATTTTTAGATATATAATTAAACCAAAGTATTGTGATGAACAGGAAGAAACCTTGGTGTTGCTGAACACAAATGTTGTTGGAGACTCGCTGACCAGGATAATGTACTACCTACTTGAATAGTAGAGTGAAAGAAGTGCTAAGAAAACAACAGTAGGATCAACAATGAGGTGGAATTTATTTACAGAAATGTACAAGAGTATAATTTATGCATGGCAGTTGAGGTAAGCGAAAGAGCTACTGTCAAAATTGTATTTGGGTTGTGATAATGAGAACTGCTCTTAGTGGAATGCAGGATGTTATTTATATACTTTTGATAGGATCAAAAAAGCATCCATAGCTTCAGTCTGCAGTTCCTCTGATTGGCTAAAAAAAGGTTTAATTCGTTGTCACATGATTGCTCACTGTTAGATCCACCTGTCAGTCAGTGACCTCAACTTACAGGCTATTCTATTTTCTGACCGAAGTGAAGAATTTACGAATCATAACGAGATTTGACCTGGAATATTAAATATGCCTGCAGCGGTTTGGTGACTATATTGGCGTTTCATCATGACAAGTGCCTGAAGCATTTTAAAGGAAAGATTATAAAGATTCTATAATTTTCCATGAAACTAGTTCATCTTCAATCAGTTACTGGCAATGTAGGCTGTATTGCTAAGAATAACAAATAAATACTCAACAAGTTGATTTTTCAACCCAGAAAAAATACCTACAAAACTAATGGTTGACTTATACAGCAGAGCTAAAATCAAAACCTTTATCATAAAGTAATCAACTAGTGGAAAAATACTCCTAACAATCGATATAAACCACTTGCCTTAACTCAAGCAGAATGCCACAGACATTTCTAAATTAAACTTGTATTTGGTGAATATATCTAACAAATTAAACCCTGAGGTTTTATGGTCTTTTTGGCTGGGTCTCATTTAATTTTCCACATTAATAGTTAGGCTTTCAATTTGGATAAAGAAGATCTCAAAACAATATAATAGCACAAACATATTGTAGAGAAGAGGAAAATCTCGTATTTTGGTTTAGCGCGCAATTTAATTCAACACTGAATTTCACCCAATCAGGATGACTTATCCTATTCAGCCCGGACCTTCATTTCCGGCTAGCAAAACGGGTGAGCGGCCAAACCCAGTCTCTTTGGCTTGAGACGGCGACCAGAACAGACGTGCCTCTGGTCGTCCCTGCTTAGCGATGCTTTTTAGCTAGACAAGCCACCCAGTGTGGACATCTCCCTGTGGCTTTAACACTAGCAGCAGCAACATGGACACTCAACGAAGGAACCATCTAATTTATGGATTTCTTACAAGGAATCCCAGTTGAATATGAATTGGATGCATTCAGCATGCTTTCCACAGGCACTACTTCACGTCATCCCAAAAATTGGCTATGTCGATCCGAGCATAACTCTGCTCTCGACAACATGGAGATATCGCAGACTCTCCTACAAAAACCAGATACAAAACTACACGGTGACTTTAAACACATCCCTCACACGTCCAGCACACACGCTGCCATCACATCTCGCTACGCCATTTCGTCTACAACACTAACAAGCCTAAACTCCACGAGTCTTGCAGCACTAAAAGCAAACCAAATATTCAAAGCAGCAAATAAAAAAAAGAACTTTCGTTGTTGTGTTGTTAAAGCAAAGTTTCGTAATTCATTTATGGTGCCCAAAAAATATAGTGTTAAACAAATAACCATTTCACCAACCGCTATAAATTGGTAACCCCGGCATGGCACCTTCTGAATTGCGAGACAAATAAAAACTATTCATAACAACACCTTTCGACCTACTACATCTTCATCATCTTCAACCACCCTTTATATATCCAACAACACTAAGCGAGGAAACGACACAACGTAAACACACATACGTTACACCCTTCCTTGCCGAACCAAACAAACTTTTCCTCGCTTACCAACAACAAAAACTCTGGCTACAAAAATGGTTTCCTCTCGCTAAACAATAATACTCACTTCAAACAACACTAAAATATATTTGAAAAATACAAGGAGCTGAAACTAAATGGCTTTACAACCAAACTTATCAACTGAGGTCTACCTTGAACTGGAATGATTTCAAATTGTCTTATCGGTCAGCACTGCAAGTGATGAAATTTTGAAAAGGAGTCAAAGTGGACGCCAACTCTAGGCAGAGCGCTGATTGGCCCCACTTGACCGCCAAGGGCAGATAATTATTTTTCCCAGTAGTTTATATGAAATTACAAATTAAGTATGGCCTAGGGGTTAGAGTGTTCGCCAATGGCCCGGGAGACCTGGGTTCAATCCCAGGTCGCGTCATACCAAAGACTCAAAAAATGGTACTTGATGCCTCCTTGCTTAACACTCAGCATTATAAGGTACGGTTCAAGGGTAAAGTGGAGCAATCCTGGGAATGGAGTAGCGCCCTCCCCTACACCTTGGTGTAGTAGCTATCGAAAAGGGAGCCTTCGGGTCAACCTCGACTATGGTCGACCAGTTCACATACCTCAGCAGCAATATCTCATCTACTGAAAGTGATGTCATCATATGCTTAGTGAAGGCAGAGAACTTCATGCTATCAGTACAACTTAATGATGATATCATTTGCCGATTCCAATAACTGATTCACTGACTTTAAACACTAATGATAATGTTAGAGTAGACTACTGTATATTTGGGGGTTGACCTATACAGCAAGTATAGATCTGAGCTAAATATATTGAGGGTAACTTAAACACTAAATCAACTTGTATTCAGCAATTTATGGTCATTAAAAACATGATTTTATTTCTACCCTTTATTCTTCTATTCAATGCTAAGATGACATTTGGAATGACACTGAATAACAATACCCACCCTAATAGTTTTATCACTGAACTAAAAAAAATCTGTTGATAAAATATTGAAAGACTCAATTGATGAATGAAAATGCACATCTTATTTTTGTATTTTTGAGACAATGATTCATTTCCCTGTTATTCGTCTGGTATTGAGTTATTTTTTTTGTAATAAATAGAAATAAACATCGATAGGTTATTACATCCCTTGCTTTACAAATAGTATTTATAATGGCCTCTAGGTGGCATGACAAAAGTAGTATATAAAAGAAGAGTGTGACAAAGTCAAATTCCTTTTTACTCATTTTTCTGCAGAGTGCATAGATCTACTCCTATTCATACAGACGGAGGAACTCGTGCTCCCTAATGATTCTGTATTGCATGGCACATGATGGCATTTTTTCAACATGTGAATCTTCATTCAACATTTCCATTATGTGTCATACGTATGTAATTAAGAACCCCAATTAATAGCAAAAAAACTCAACAACACAGTAGAAGAGAGGGTAATTTACTCCGTTTCGCAAAGTGAGCATTTATGAAAGACCAAATAACAAAGGAGGGTTTGGCAGTTGCAACAGTACGAACAACACAGGATGAAACGAGGAAGCTTCCTACCGGGGATCCATGAGGCTCCATATGAAGCCATCGTTGCAACAATCCCAATCATTTTGGCAAGGATCGCATACCAGAAGGTGGAAACCCTGGATACAATCTAATTTGTTTTTGCCAAAATCGTGAAGATGGACTATCAAATCTCGAGTGCCACTCCCCGAATTTGCCTCGACGGCTTGGAGCACAGCCTCAGAATCCACAGTTGTTGGCCTATTTGACTTTGCCTTGTAGAGAAGAGGAAAATCTCGTATTTTGTTTTGGCGCGTTATTTAATTCAACACTGAATTTCACCCAATCAGGATGACTTATCCCATTCAGCCCGGACCTTCATTTCCGGCTAGCAAAACGGGTGAGCGGCCAACCACTCTCTTCGGCTTGAGACGGCGACCAGAACGGACGTGTCTCTGGTCGCCCCTGCTTAGCGATGCCCTTTAGCTAAACAAGCCACCCAGTGAGGACAACTCACTGTGGCTTTAACCCTAGCAGCAGCAACATGGACACTCAGCGAGGGAACCTTCTAATTTATGGATTCTTTGCGTCTAATATATTTTAGACCAAGGAATCCCAGTTGAATATGAATTAGATACGTTCAGCATGCCTTCCACAAGCACCACAAAAATTTACTATGTCGATCCGAGCGCCACTCCGCTCTCGACACAAAACTACACTGTGACTTTGAATACTTCCCTCACACGTCCAACGACACGCTGCCATTTCCAGCATCCCGCTAAGCCATTTCGTCTCAAACATCCAGCAAGCCTAAACACCACGAGTCTTGCAGCACCAAGAACAAACCTCCTCAAAGCTGCAAATAAAAACTTTCGCTGTTGTGTGTTGTTAAAGAAAAGTCTCGTAATTCATTTCGTGTGCCCAAAATATTGTGATAGGGAAATTAACTAATTCCCTCAACAACCGCTATAGCCTGATTATTCAACAAAATTTCCTGACTTATTTGATCACTGTGATCAACTGCACTTTAACCTTTTGCTCAACAAATGTTTTTTTGTTACTTTCACGGTGTTATAATCCAGTTTGAATACGGAAATGATAAGTTTCCAAACTAGACTATGTTTCAAGTTTACTTATAGTGTTTTCAAATCACACTCAAAGTAAAGCAATGTACAATATGTCAGCGCACAAACTGCCATGATACCACCTATTACAGTACCTTCCATGGCTTGAACTGCTCCAGTCATATAATATGCTTACCACAAACCAGTAAAACTTTTGATTTACCTTATTAGGATACAAAAATGACCATCACATAAGCAGTGTATGATAGATAATGCCTACAATGCAATAAAGAATATCTTGAAGGAAAAGATATATTTTATGAGGTTGTTTATTCAGTTCTACTATTTAACCTTCTGTTCGGTTGTAGGTTCTCTCTTCTATTTCCATATAAAACATTTAAACATTTCAAATAGTCGTAATGATATATATATACTCATTTAATATTTCAAACCTGAAATCTAAAATGTATCATTTACCACAGTTTTCATTTCATATCAGATGGAAATAAAGTTCACAGTTCCTATTTTTTTTATGATGAAATCAATTTCTTTGCCTTTTTTTAAATAATCTTTTCTTTCTTCAAATATTTTTCAAATGGATTTTTAAAGCAAGGTTGGATCGTTTGAAGGAGTTACATTTTGTTTGCAGAGGACCATGAAAATGTCAGAGAATTTCTCGTCAGATGAATGTATCAAAAAATCACAATAACCTTTGACATTAAAAACCAAATATTAAATGCTAATTTCAAGGTTTCTTGTGGGAGGGCGCTGATTTTGGTCAATGTGCCCTTAGCGTTTGTATTGATAGTGTATTTGTATGTATTTAATGCCTAAGTACATTATATACCATGATTTGTAAAATATTGTAGTTCCAGACTAACTTAAAAATAGAAAATACTCATAAATTATAAACTAATGATATACAATGAATTATATATATGCAGAATAGGTTGGAAAAATTTGCCTGTTATTTGCAAATTTTTATAAAACAAGAAATTTTTTGCAGTAATAACTCATTCAACAAAAACTCAAGTGGAAGTCATATTCATCATCATCATCATGTCGCGCCGCCAGCGCGGATATCCTTGACCCTCTCTCGCCATTTCTCCCTATCATTCATCGCCTCCGGCAGGTCTTCAGGGTTACATCCTGTGTCCTCACATAGTTGCTGTATGTATGTTCGTGCTGGTCGTCCCACTCTTGCACATCCATATGTGGGGGTCCACAGGAGTACATCGCTTATGAGCTCGTCCTTGCTTCTCCAGCAGTGTCCTGCGTGTCTGGTTCGTCAAACTTGTATAGTTTTCGTGATGGGGGGCAAGTGTCCGTATAGTTGGAGTCTCGTGGGGTGTTGTCGCCAGGACTTGTTTAATACTGCTCTCAACATTCTTGTGTAATTTCCGTCCAGCCTCCTCTCCAGCCGCTTCATAAGCGTCCATGTGGTGCATCCATATAGCAGTATCGACACAACCGCTGCCTGGAAGAAACTGCGTTTCATTTTATCAGTTAGGTCCGACTTCCATATGATCGAGAGCCTATCGATAGCTGTCCATGCCTTCGTCAGTCGTGTGTCGATGTCTTTTTCGGTTGATGAGACGCTACTTCCTAGGTAGGTGAATTTGTCGACTAGTTTCAGAGAGGCTCCGTCTAGTGTGGCAATGTTGCCCGTTTGGTTGTAACACATATATTCAGTTTTGTTTGCATTGACATGGATGCCAATGCCAGCTGCGGCTCGTTCCAGACTATGCAGTAGTGTCTCTGCTTGATTAGGCGTATTCGCTAGTATCGCCAAGTCATCAGCGTAGTCGGCGTCCGTGATTGTTTTTGCGGGGTACCTTTTGCTTCTTCTCTTAGTCAGCTCGAAGCCATTTTCTCTGATTTTGTCGATCGAAGTCCTAAGCACATAGTCTAGACAGATGATAAAGAGGTACGGGGCTAGTGTGTCTCCTTGTAGTACTCCTGCAACAATGTCGAAGTATTCCGTGTCTCCCTCTGGTGAACGTACTTTCACTTTGGTGTTTCTGTAGAGAATCATTATCGCTGCTACTGTTTCTTTTGGTAGGCCGTATGCTAGTAGGATTTGCTCCATCTTCCCTCTGTGTATGGAATCGAAGGCCTTGGTCGACAAATAGTAATGTCGCCTGTAAGTTTTTTGCCCGAACGCCTTCCAGGATTCTACGGATGGTCAGTATTTGTGAGGTTGTGGATCTATTTCTCCGGAAGCCATTTTGGTTTTTCCTAAGGATGTTGTCTATTTTGGGTTCTATGCGGTTTCGTAGTAGGGCATTGTAGATTTTGGCTGCTATGGATGTAAGTGTTATCCCTCGGTAGTTCTTGGCTAGTCCGAGGTCGCCTTTTTTAGGGAATGGAAGGATGCATCCCTTCGTCCATCTCTCTATCCTATTTTGACTATAGACTGCGTTGCATTGCCGGAGCAGTATATCGTCGAATTGTCTAGTCTTCCACCCTTCTGGGGGGATCTTGTCTAGCCCTGCCGCTTTCCTATTTTTAATTCTTCTGAGAACTGAGTCGAGTTCTTCTTTGGTGAAAGGACCTAGTTTTACGTCTAATTGCTTGCTAATAATTCTGGTGATCGGTTCATCCGTTATTTCCGGTGGATTTCCTAGTAGATTTTTGAAATGCTGTTCCCACAGTTTTACTCTTTCTTGTTGGCTTGCAGCTTTCAATTTTGCTTTGGCTGTGCTCTTCCTTCCACTTACTTCGTTTATTGTTTGCCAGGCTATCCTGGATTGTCTGTCTTCCACCGAGTCTCTAATCTTATCTATCTGATTTTGTATGTATTCTGCCTGTTCTTTTAGGTATATTCCTGTTAATTGATGTTGTGCCTTTTCTAGTTCTCGTGCATTTGTGTTTGTTGGGTTCTTTTGATAGCTTTTGGAGGCAGTCTTCACAAGTGTACGTTTTTCTCTGACCGCTGGGAAGTCATATTAAATTTTGGAAATTAATTTATAGTTGGAGTCTCCCTCAGCAAAATAATTTTTTGCTGATTATTGTTTATCAGTATAGACCACCACTTAATGAGAGTCTCCTTTCTAGATTTAACAATACATTCTTTTGCATTCAAACCTTTCTCTAGAGTGAGTAAATATAGGTACTAAATTAACTCATTCTACAAAACCTTTTACTGACTGTAAAAGACAAAAAATCTATTTCCAATTATTAATACAGATGCATATAAATGTTTAGCTGGTAAAATTGTGCACATTCTTATATCCACCATAATAAAATGATGAAAAGATTTTATAAATAACACATGTATTGACAAGTTGAATATTTTTAAAACTGCCTTTTTCTTTGTTCCTAATCAACGCTACCAAAAATATTCACCTTCTGGGAGGCAAGTAATTAAGTCTTAATGTAATTGAATATTATATTAATTAGAAAGACTTATTAAACTAAATAGAAATGTATATCAAAGATTACAAATTTTGATTTTATCTTAATTTCTTTATAGAATTATACATTGGATTGCTTTGTGTGTGTAAATATTTAAGAAACGTTTGTATTCAGCAAAACAAAAACAAAAAAAAAATGAAATAGAAATAGCATTTAATATGATTTAAAATTAGATTATTGCATTAAACTTATTTAAAATAGAATCAGTATAATCAAAGAATAGAACATCTTTGAGGCTAGTTCTTTCCATCATGGCCAATTTTCATTGTTAAATTTTTTTAATTTAGCAATTCAACTAAATTAGACAGTAAAGAATAAAATTACAATTACATCTTTTTAAAAATTTCTTTCAAGATTTATCAATAAAATTTTTGCTAATATTTATTAAAATAAAACTAAATGATGGACAAGTTCACCTACCTAGGAAGCAGTGTCTCATCGACCAAGATAGACATCGACACGCAACTAACAAAGGCATTGACAGCTATCAATAGGCTATTGATCATATGGAAGTCAGATCTGACGGATAAAATGAAACACAGTTTCTTCCAAGCAGTGATCGTGTCGATACTGCAATATGGATGCACTACATGGACACTAACTAAATGGCTGGAGAAAAAGCTTGACGGCAACTACACAAGAATGCTGCGAGCAATATTGAACAGGTCCTGGAGGTAACACCCCACAAAGCAGCAGCTATACGGCCACCTACCACCCATCATGAAAACTATCCAAATTAGACGAACCAGACATAGAACACTGCTGGGGAAGTAGGGACGAGCTCATAAGTGATGTACTCCAGTGGACCCCTTCACATGGCCAAGCGAAAGCAGGGTGACCAGCTTTAACCTACATACTGCAGCTCTGTGTGGATATGGGGTGTAGCCCTGAGAACCTGCCAGAAGCGATGAACGATCGGGAGAGGTGGCGAGAAAGGGTTAGGGATATCCATACCGATGGCACGACATGAGGATGATGATGATTTATTGAAATCAAATTTTCAAGATTAATATGCAAATTAGCCATCTTATTCACACTATAAACTGCTATTTGGTTGTATATATAAGTACAATTTTATATTATTAGTATGTTGATATGACTAACAGTATTAGCAATATAACTGAGATTTGAATAAAAATCAAATCATGGAGAATGTGATGTAAATAACTAAGGAAATTTTAACATCGATGGTGATGTAGTTTCATTAACTAACAGATAGATTATCTCCATTATAATAAGATGATTCAGTCTATAACATTTGATATTTGTTTATATTTTAGATTGAGAGATTATTACAGAGTGGAGATATGTTGGACTGTTCTTACCTACATGGACTTATATTTTGGATTCATTCACAGCATAAAACAGAAGCTTATGCATGTGGCTTGTTCACTATTTTTATTTCTTCTTCAGTATTGAGATAGGTATATTCTGTAAATAGATATTTCTCTGACTGGCACCTTTTGCTTCTTCTTGCAGTGACAATATAAATTTACACCTTCACAACATAGATGTGTGAATGTATTGGTGGATAGAAACATTTACCTGTGTGCTCAAAGACAGATTCAAATATATCCAATTATATAATTAATGAGTACTAAATCAAATCCTTGGAAACATTTCATCTGCCAAATGTCATTGCAATTTATAGGTATACATGTTTGATAGTATTTGAAAATAAAATCAGAATATTTTCCACAGGGACAAATAATTGTTTGAAATGAAGAGATATTTTTGGACACCACAGATGTTGTGCCAATTAAGTCTGAAACAATTCTTAGAAAATGAATTAATACAAGACATTTGATGAGGGGTTTGAAAGAGATTTTTGCTTTTTTTTAGAGATGATTAACTTTGTTATTTTCACTTATCCTTTGAACTGAAAATTTAAATCAATTCACAAAGCTTTTTGGATTTCAGATAAAATTACACTTATTATTGTGTCGAATATATTTCGGAATATTAGTAAAAAGCTACATATGTTCATAGACACATAATTCACTGAAAGTGATTGATATTTTAGTGGCATGCCAATCTGGCTTGGGTTATTTTATGCTTAGAAATTAGAGAGTTGCATTTGTACTTACATTTTTTGTATAATTTTTCAAGAAAGTTTTTTTTTGCATGCAGTTATATGATATCATGTATTCTTATCTATTACAAATAATTTGCATACAGTTCTTTTTTTTTTTTTGTTTAATGGCAAATCAACTTTCATGGGTTATTTTATGACAAGGCCATCCTTATAGAAGAACAGCTGTGATACTACTTTACTGATAGTTGGAGGGATAATAGGGTTCATACCTTTTCCAAGGGGCATTAGTCTGAAATTGAATGTAATAGCACAACTTAAGTTCAAACTCAATAACTTCCAGGCCACAATCCAGAACTTCAACCATTACACCACAGAGATGACCTCTTGCTCACTGTTGTATGGTTTCAAATATTCTTATCTAATACAAATACTGATATGGTTTCAAGTAATTATTTTTATATAACAACAGTCATTATTGACCATCTTTCGTGGTAGGTCCTTTAGACAACAACCAGCGTCCACATAGAGCTGCTTAATGTCATTTTTTACTGGATGGACATCACAGGTAAATCCATGAATAGGAGTCTATAGGAGAATTTCACTTATGAGTTCTTCTTTGCTTTTCTTGTTCATCTTACATTGATAGTCTATGTGATAGAAGGTATATATCTGTATGGCCATTGTTTTGTAGGGGGTACTACTTCCAAGATTTGTTCAAGACAGCACATAGCATCCTTGTGTAATTCACATTTAGGTTTTTCTCCCAGAGCTTCATTCAAGTCTAGCTGATTGATTGATTTTAACAGCATGTCACATCCTCTTTAAGATTATTTTATGCCTAGAGGTTGGGGAATTGTGTTCATTGTACTTTTACATTTACACTTTTTGTGCAGTTGAAATTTTTCAACTCAGTTATATAAAATCAAGTATTCTGATCTAATACAAATAATTAGTACACAGTTGTATGGTTTTAAGTATTCCTACCTAATACTAATAATCATATGATTTCAAGTAATTATTTTATCTAAAAATAGTAATTTTTTGCATGCAGTTTCAAGTAATAAATAATAATCCTTAGTAAGCAATTATAGCTTCTTGTACTATTCTTAAAACAAATAATTTTCAGTAATATGGCATCAAGAATTCCTATCAAATAAAATGATTTTTAAACAGCTCTATTTGACCCATAGATTGGATCCTAACAGGTACTATTACTCCAGGTCAGAGTGGACCTGGAAGTAATGGCTATGAAGAAATACATCACTGTCTCCAGATCTCTCAAACTGGTGCCTCATGATCATATGAAATATATTGTCATACCCAGGAAACCATTTCATTATGTTCTTTTAATTTATTTTTACAATCTACCATACAAAAGAAGTGTCTTTTAAAATTAGTAACTCTATAGCTGTTATGGCACCTACCTACATGGTAATGTACTATTCCTCCTCAACATATACTGACTCTACTTGACACTTGGTGAGATATCCTCCATGCTGAGTGGAGCGTATGCACTACTTTCTGGAAGGCACTGGGCTGGGACACACTTTGGTCGGCTGCGTTTTATCAGTGTGTGGATCTGGTCGAGTGTGTCCTGGTTCCAGTAGCAGTCAATCAAGGTTCGCCTTGACTGGCATCCTCGAGCCTCAGGGGGCCGTCCCCCAGGCTCTAACCCTCCTTAGAGGGGCTGGGTTTGTTGCTTGGTGCCCAAGGCATTTTTGGGAATGCCGGGTGTGTCTGGGCTATGGCTCTGCACCAGGATCAACCTAAAAGGCATTGGGCCATACTCGTCCGGTTGGTGGGATGGAAGACAAATATCGATAACCTCCAAGCTGTCTGACAGTTCAGGAGGACATTCCCAACTGTTGTATAACACCTGTATTCTGTATATTTGTTCTGTTATAGTAATATATTTGTTTCAACATACTTCTCTTGTCTTCATGTCTTCATTTTGACCCCTACACATCACAACAACAGCAATAACATTTCTGCTGTTTGTGTATTCAAATGACCATAAAATATTTATATTTAATTGTGGTATTGGGTTAACTAGTAGTAGGGAGGATATAGCATTGTGGGCCTTATGTTTCAAACTGAAGGTGAGAGACAATGTCATTTGCTGGGTGGTGAAACCAAGTCTGTTTAATGAACTGAGATAAAAGCACATATCTTATTTGTAGAATGGGGATCAAAGAGAATGAAAAGGCATGCAAAAGACACCCGCCTCCAAATTCAATTGAGACAATTATTTATGATCTCCTTACAGAGTTCTAAGTCTTCTACTGTTGTGAAACAAAAATCATTTAAGAATATTTGGTTGGTTGGTTTCTTTGTTTACTGGCATATCAACCTTTGGAGGTTATTTAATGCCAAAGCTATTCTTCTAGAAGAACAGTTGTGGTACTATTTAACCCATAGCTGGGAGGATAAGGGGGTTCATACCTTTCCTAAGGGTATTTGCCCGAAAGTGAACATTATAGCGCGACTGGAGTACGAACTTGCTTACTACGATCCCGCAGTCCATCGCTTTAACCATTACACCACGAGGACACCCCCTTAAGAATATTTCTTGTGGACAATATTTAAGCACATAAAATAAAAAAAGAAAAAAAAAATGCTTTAGTTCAGACTATATTTTGATATATACTAAGCATTTTTTTTTATTTTACCTCTTAGTGAATTGAAAACTGGAAGATAAATTCTGTGTTAAACTCTACTTAAAAAGTGACCTCATGTCACATCCTGCTCTTGGGGAGGAATCAGTTGGCCAACCAAGGTTGAGGGTGACCTGAAGGTTCCCATTTCAATAGCTCCTACACCAGGGTATAGGGGTGGGTGCTACTCCTTTCCTTGGATTGGTCAACTTACACATAAATCCATACCTTATAATGCTGAGTGTTAAGCAAGGAGGCAACAAGTACCATTTTTTGAGTCTTTGTTATGACTTGACCTGGGAATGAACCCTGATCTCCTGACCATTGGCAAACAGTCTAACCATTATGCTAATGCATAAGAAACATACAAGTATTAGCAAGAATACAAAAACATACCCCCAGCAGATAAAATGTGTATTTATTGTTCCATAAACAAGACAGTATATGAAAGGAGTGAAAAAAAAATGGTAAAAGTCTTCCTTAAGTTCTTCAGTGCTTTAGTCTTGTGAGCATTACATTTCAATGATGAAATGGTACAAAGTCCATATTGTGGTTAAAGTTTCTTTTCTTTTTCTAAAACAGAAATAATAAGGCATGTCAACTATTCAAAGAACGTAGATGAAAAAGGTTAAGAAAAGATTCAGTGATTCCCACATGACCCCAAGGTGTGCAAAAGACATGCCTATCACAAAAAAAAAAAAAAATCCACATAAATAAAGTATTTTAGAATAAAAAAAAGAGTTTAGGTTTTCTGTTTTTAAAAGAGTTAATTAGGAATATATAAAATAAAGTTGTTGACATCTGATAACTGAGAAATTTTTTTCATTTTGGATCAATGGGTTGCTCAATAATTAATAGTACTGGTATGGTTGGTGGAAGAGAAAATATTTGATCAAATTCCTATTCACCAAGGACTAATGTTAGCATTAGTATATCTTTGATACACAAACACTGAATAAATGATGGGAAAACATGATATGCCCATTTACACGCACAGAAACATTTGATATAGACATTGTAGAATCACAGTAACACTTACCAGCCAATAGGTCCGATCTAGTGTCCAGTTTGCAGACAAAAATAAAACAGGCTGTAACTTAATACAGACCCAGTATTTATCAAGTGCCCCACATATGCATGAGTATGGTACATGGCCATTTTTATTGAGGTTACAAAAATGCCTTCAGCCCAATCAGCGTTTCCCTAAAAAGGGGCGCCTCAGGCACCAGCTGATAAACTTAGCCTCTTTGGAGAGGGTAAGAACCTGGGGGGATGGCTCTCTGAGGCTCAAGAAGTGCTGGTCTTAACATGTGTCACATAAATGCTGGCTTCCCGGAATCCATGTTTGTTGGCCTCGACCGACTACCACCAAAGACAAGACACACCCAACCCGATCAGCGTACCGGGGAACATGGCTAGCCAAAGTGTCAAGGCCCTGTGAGCCAGGCTGTAACTTAATATAGACCCTGCACTACTATTAAACTGAAGCTGATATTTATGCACAAATATATCCACTCAAAGAACAGCAGTCAATTGCAATCCAGGGAAAGAGCTGGCCCATATGCACACAATAAAACATCCCAATGTGCCATAAAATTCTTCCCCTCTTCTGGAGTTCAGTTTAGATCTGACTCAGTTTGTTACATAGCTGAGTGCTGACTTTTGCAATTTGCAAAACTCCAAATACAGGATTTACATACAAGTAATATTGAAAAAAATAATGCACAAAATTTTTTCAAATGATAAAAATATACACATATTGATCTGGTATGTGGAGTGGCTACAAAATGGAAAAAGGGTTACTTAAAAAGTGTTGTTAATATCACCATGTGGTAAGACCACTTCCTATTACTGTGCTAATGGGTTTCTGGACTGTGTCATTCTCTAAAGGAGACAATTATTTATTGTCTCTACAATAAGATATGGGAACTAATACGAATGGGGGGTTTGTAACTGAAAAGACAAATTGTATTCAAACCATTTTTGCATTTCAGAATGAGATATATTGTTGGTGAATGGTAAATTCTATTTCATCAAATTTCCTCCAGTAAATTTCACTAAAGATAAATTCCATCCCAGAAAATTCAGCTTGAGTCAAATTCTATAGAAAAATGAAGAAATGATAAATTAAAAAAATAAAATGCATTCTTTCATTTATTTTCAACATTAACATAGAAATAGGAATAAAGAAGTAAGAATAAAGAAAAAGAACCCAATATTTGTAATAAATTCTTTTTATTTAGTTAGGGTCGGGGCTAGGTAAGTTTGCTTGTTCTGAAATATAATTCAAAATAATAGTTAAATGATAGTTTCAGACAAACAAGAAGTAGAATTATTATATAAAAATTTGTGTAATATACAAATAAACTATTTGAATTTTACAATATCATCATTTATTTTTCTGTAGAAATTGACTGGAGGAGATTTTTCAGTGATGGATTTAGCCTTATACTGATAGAAATTTTATGTGAGGGAATTTACCTCAAAATTTTATGGCGACATGGAGGAGATATCAAAGTCAAAACTTGACTGTTACATTTCTATGGACTCGTCTCAGAAAAAGAAATCTGTTATATGATTTTGGTAATGGAGGAAAGAGTCATAAACGCAGTTTCTTCCAAGCAGCGGTCATGTTGATACTGCTATATGGATGCACTACATGGATGCTAACTAAATGAATGGAGAAAAATCTTGACAGCAACTACACAAGAATGCTGTGAGCAATACTGAACAAGTCATGACGGCAAAACCCCACAAAGCAGTGGCTGTATGGCCACCTACCACTCATTATGAAAACTATCACAGTTAGATGAACCAGACATGCAGGACACTGCTGGAGAAGTAGGGACAAGCCCATAAGTGATGTACTCCTGTGGACCCCTTCACGTGTATGAGCAAAGGCAGGACAACCAACTAGAAGCTACATACTGCAGCTCTGTGCCAATACAGGATGTAGTCCAGAAGACCTGCCAGAAGCAATGGACAACAGGGAGGGATGGTGAGAGAGGGTCAGTGATATCCATGCTGATGGCACAATGGGATGATGATGATGACTTCCCCATGGTGGGGTCATTTCACTTAAGTACCGAATTAGTTGACTCATTCTATTCACATCTCAAATTCAACTAAATCTTGCAAAATTTTTTAAATCTCACAGACTACTCATAGTCAATCAATGAGCATCCTTGAGGTTTCCATCTGTTTGTCAGCTCCTGCATAGACTGAACTGGTGACCTGCCATTGTCAATCCCTCTTACACAAATTCCGAAAGTATCTGTCTTACTACAGTTTTGATAACAATATTGGTTACAAAATCTGTTCAATGTGTTTGGCAAAATTACTAAGCGAAGTTTTATTTTGTTTTGGAATGCCACTGCTTTAACTAGTTACCTGTGTTAGTTAAAAATTATTTGTATTCAGTAAACAAAATCTGTTCAATGTGTTTGTTTGGCAAAATTACAAAGTGAAATTTTATTCTGTTTTGAAAAACCTGAGCTTTAACTAGTTACAAACTTCTGTTAAAAAATGATTTGTATTTGGTAAACAAAATAAGCTCTTGAGAAACAGCAACACAGAAAATGTGAATTGGAAAAACAATTTAATAACCTCTAGGCATAAAATAACTAGAGAAATTCACATGTTATTAAAATCAATTACTCACTAAAACCATTCAAAAACCATTCAATCAGACAAGTTTTCGCTGAAAAAAACTTGATATTTATAAAACAATGTCTGGATCAAAAAGGTGTCAAAATTAATTGTTCATTGATTGGCTAACTGCATTCTATTTGTCATTGGTCTGAAAAATATTAATGTAACAACACAAATTTTCTTGTGCTGTAAACCACTTTTTTCAACAGATTGGTGATTTTTATTTGATTTAGTGTTAAAATGACCTCTTCAGCCTTCCTTATCTTACCACTAGCAAAAATTATGGAATAAGTGGAAGATGTTCTCCTTGTTTTGTTTTTTTATTTAGCCATAAATAAACTTATAACAGATAAGATACAAAACAATATTTCTTTCATAATTGAATAATCTGACTTCATAGAATCTTTCTTAAACAGACTAGATGCAGTCGAAATGAAAAAAACAATAGATCCACGAAAAGGCTACATCCATTAAAGAAGATCTATTAACAGCCATTCAGGAAAGATGGAACCATTTTGATACATTACCTTAATGAAATCCATGCCTGAAAGAATTAAAGTTGTCATAAAAGCATGTAGAGGGACAACTAAGATTTAATGATGATTTTTATGTCAATGAATTGCTTAATTTTTAACTCAGCATTGGGTTCTTCCATAATATTTTTCTCAGCCTGGAAAAGAATCATTAATTTAGATAATTCTATGTAGTTTGTTTAAAGTATATTTTATGAAGCTAGAATGTTCAGTTATTAACTAAATATGTTTTGCATCTTATATATTATTAGTTTATTTACTGCTAAATAAAAATCTGAAGTGAACATCCTCTAAGATTGCTAATCCCATAACTTTTACTAGGGGTAGTATTCTATTTCTACATTTCACTGTAAGTGTGAAAAAAAAAAAGGTAAAAGAGGATTGAAATCATATAATTCAATCAAATATTTTGTACTAACAATAAAAGATTGGATTAGAAGTTTTTAACTCGCAAAATTAGTCAATAAACAGTAAAATTATTCATGTATTAGAAAATATATCAGTTTTTGACATGGATTTGTACAATATCTATGATGAAAGTTTTTAAAAAGAAAGTAAGAATTTGTGAAGATTTCACCTAAATAAACTTATTTTGTTGACGAAAGATTGATGGATATTTTTAGATAAAAAAGAAATCTGAAAATTTTTCAGATTTTATAATCGCAGATTAAAGTTCAAAAACAGCTTGAGTTTGGGCTACTAACTCCATTAACCTTCAAAATTCAAATTGTCTCTTAAAAACAAAATCAAAACTTGGAAAACATTCTCAACTGTGATTTTTAAGTTATACAAAGATATAGCCATATCTGCTTAATTGACTGAAAGAAAATATCACAACATTTTTCTGTAATCGTTGCCAAACTTTGCATATAAATTTCACATATTTAATAAAATGGTAGCAGCCTAGAAAATAGCATTTGTAGAGCTACTTATAAAGCATCAAAGTAAAATGAGCAAGATATAAATGGGACTGGTTGATGAATTAAAGACAAATCTATATGCAACATGATGGACTCTTATACATCGAGACATCAGTGTTGGATGACCAACAAAAACTGACATTTATCAGTTCTGTGCAGACAGTAGATGCCATCTAGAAAACTGGCCCAGCATAATAACTGATAGGCATAGATTGCGAGAAACAGTCAAAGGAATCTGTGCTGTTGGCACACCATGATGATGATGATAATATAACAACTATTATGAGATAAGGGTCGTACAATTTAGCTTCGATTAATTGAATTGATCTTGAAGATTTCAGGAAACCCAATCTTTAAAAAAAAAAAATTCTTCATTATGAGTTAAATTGGAACATTTTTTTAAACTTTATCTAGCTAAGAAATTTTTATGCTTTTTATGTTTTTAAAGTAGAATTTGTCGCTTTTTTTCTTACAAACAGGAACATCAAATCTTGCAGAAGAGTGTACATATTTTTGAACTACTGGTTAATTATTTTTGCTTTACAGTTTCAATTCTGTTTTTGTTTTGGTTTGGTTAATGGCATATCAATCTTCATGAGTTATTCCATGCAAAAGTCATTGTCGTATAAAAGCAAATAGAGTGGGTACTATTTAACTCACAGTTGGGGGGTTAAAGGGGTCCATACCTTTCCCGTGGATATTAGTTTGAAATTGAACATAATACTGCGACTGTAGTTTGAATGCATTATACTGTTGCAGTCAAGTATGTTAGTGACAATGTGATGGGGATGCCTCTTTTTTAATGCTGTATTTTGGTAATAAGTAATAGCTGATAATGTGTGTTTTTATCGTACGTTTCAGTAGGAGGCTATCTAATTATCAGTGATACTGTAATATAAAGAAAATGAAGGTCAAAATTGCATGGAAAAATATGGTATTATACGCATGTGTAAAAAGATGAGAGAACTTTCTTATACGATGATAACAAACATTGATATCTTGCAGCTTAATTCTATAAAAGTGGACAGTGTCACATGGTATCCCACTGGGAGGAGGGAGATAAAATTACTACCCCTCATGTTTGAATTAATAGTATCTAGCCGTCAAAAAGTGACCATTAAGAGAGAATGTGGGTCACAGAGGGGATATCAACAGGTGTTAGTACTTAGTAACCTCAGGTCGCCGGACACCGGAAGGGGAGGGAGAGAGAAGCCAAATGATTGGCTGGGACCCCAAAACGGAAGTGGGGCTCCCCCCCGTCAGTGGAAATAGATAGTAAGAAAGTTAGTTTTTGAGCAGGGCTCGTGGCAGACAGACCCATGGCCATTTACTCCGGGTTGAAGACAAAAGAATATCTGAGACACGAGGGACCCCAGGTTCTTCAAGCCAGTGTAAAAAAATAAAATAAAGTCTATTAGCCCGTGAAAGAAGAAAGATTCTCCAGTGGAACCCCGTCGAAAAATAAGATAAGTAACTTTGGGGCCATTTCTCCTTTATACCCAAACTTTATATACCACCCTCTCTCTCTCTCTCAATTTGAAGAAAAACAGAAGTCAAGAAAAGACATTTATATTCGTGGACTGTCCAATTATTATATGTTTTGACACTTTGAAAGTGTATATAACTGTAGTAAAGGAATCATATATTTTTATGTTACCACGTGGTCGAAGTTTGTTCTTTGCAGTTCTTCTACGAATTTGTTACTTCATGCTTCCTTTTCAGCTTCTATTCGCCTTATGTTATCTTGCTTAGAATTGTCCTATTAATTCCTTTCAAATATCACACAGGAAACCGGAGTTGCCAACTACTACAATATAATACTATTACGACTAAAACCTATTGGTCCGTATTCTTCCATTATCTGGGGGGAAAGGAAGTCTAGTGACCTGGTGGGTGTGTGGACAGTGGGAAATTTGGAACCCCTTGCCAGCGGGCGTCAGTCTGGCCCTAAATTAATCCCTCACGTAATATGCCAGGTCTTATATGCCTGAGAGAAAAACTCTGAACGAGGACTTATTCTATAGGGGATCAAGTGCCAACCTGCCCTGTCTTCACACGTGCGAAAATAAAGTCCCGTTTTGGGATCTTAGTCAATTTCACGTCACAACAGTCAAAGATTTGCAGACTGCTTGCAATGTTGGGCTTTGACTTTGATGGATACACAAGTGCCATCATAGAGTCCAAGGAAAATGTCACAAGTTAGCTTTGTATTAAGATGGTGAACCCATGGATTGTTTCTGTTGAGAAATGATTAACTTTAACTGAGTCACTTGGGTCAGATGTGGTCCGATTTTGAAAATCCAAAACCCATAATAAACCAGGAACATCACTAACAATGTCACCCCATTCATCTGTGGGATAAGTCTTTATGATTACTAGTAAAATTGGCAACCATAGTCAAGGGTAACCCAAAGGCTCCCTTTTCATTAGGTGTAGGAGAGGGTGCTACTCCTTTCCTTGGATTGCACTTTACCCTTGATCACTGACTTATAATGCTGAGTATTAAGCAAGGAGGTATCAAGTACCATTTTTTGAGTTATTGGTATGACTCGACCTGGGCTTGAACCCTAGTCTCCTGGGCCACTGGTGAACTCTCTATTCACTTGGTCAATGGACACTAGTTCGAATAAAAATGAGTAAATTCAAATAAAATTTTAACATTTAATTTATCTGAATTAATGCTAACTTTAAATCCCAAGGAAAAGTTAATAAAACTGTATGAAAAATGCTTACTGACTCCAAACAAAGAGAAATTTATCCGTCAGTCACAAAGGAAAAGGAAATATTCATATGACCATGATCAGGAAAGAAAGAAGATTTCATCTCGGATTATATGTATGTTTTAAAACTTGCATTGATATAAAGATACATTCTTAAAAAATATAAATAACTACTGATCTGCTCGGGTTGTAGTGTATGAAATGAGAGAATATATTTCTGTTTTTTTTTAGTTACAAAAATTTGGAGTTACATTATATTTGATATTGTATTGTACTCAAGTAAATATACTAGAATTGGAATACTTGATGGTAGGGAAAATATTTAATCAAGTTCCCACTCACGAATGACCAATATAAATACTAGTATATCTGTGATATACTAACATTGAACAAAACAGAAAGACAAAATAGATTCAATTACACTTACAAGAACTCTTAACATTTTATACATACTATGTTCATACCAGTGGGCATTACAAGGAAAGAATACACATGACTCCCAAAACCTAAAACTGAAGACATATTTTTCAATAAACAAGCAGAATGTGCAAGGCATACAAAATGAAAAAAGGCATAGTTGATGAGTGTAACAAATATAAATATGTAGCTTTACAGTTTCCTGGCAGGGTCTGAGATAATATCTCTGCTGTTTAAAGAACAGAGGCAAAAAGAAGTTGAGAATGAATTTCTGTGATTGTCATGTGTCACTCTATGAATATGCAATTGTTTTAAAGGAGATAAATGATACGTGATAATATCCATTTTTATCATATGTTTCAGTAGGGGTGTTTCTAATTTTTAGTGATAGTGTAATATAAAAAAATCAAGGCCAAAATTGCTGGGAGAAGTATACTCATATGTACAAAGATAATAGAATTTCCATATATCATGATTACAAACCAACAAGCATAGAGTTTGAGCCTTCAATTATTTATTGTACCCCTAAAGTAATGTGATTAAATTACTACATCAAAGATAGATGGTTGGTAACACTCAAGACCAAATAGAAAGAAAGCTTTAACTTCAAAGTCAGCAACTATTTCCTCAAAATAAAAACAAGTTGTAAGTTAAATAATTCTTTGATAATTAGATTTGAAAAATGTATTCTAATTTGTGAATTACTCTATATTATTATTGTTTATTATCAAATTTAGTTTCACCAAATTAGATCAGGTCAGAAATAGTTAAAAATATTAAGCAACAAAAAAAAAAAAGCTTGTAAAAAAAAAGCAAAACCTATTTTTTCATTTATATATCAGTTTGAAATTCAATGACACTCTTCTATGAGATTCAAAGATTCTGTTAAGAATTCAGCAAGTTTTGCTAATTTTTTGAGAAGCAGAGAATTAATTCAGATAATTTATTTTATCTGATTATTAATTAGTATAATTATTGTCTACCTTAAAATATCTTTATTAATACAAATTTTTTGGCTAAAATATAAAATTTTATCATCATTATCAAGGCGTGCTGACAGGATGGATTCCCATGACACTCTCTTGCATTCAGGTCATTTTAGCTAATTAGCCTTGGTAAATACTCTAAACAACATCTACTCTCCTCAGAGCCGATAAACGTATGTCTTTGCTGGTTAACCAACATTGGTATAACCATATGTAGGAATCCATAGAATAACATCTCCTTACATCTTCAGCAGTGCCCACCATGCTTTGTTCATGTTTTTTTTGGATGGTTTGTAAGATGGGAAGTAAATGACCACGCAGCTGCTATTTTGTGGGTTACTGCTTCAAGGATTTGTTCAAAATACCTTGCAGCATCCTTGAGTAGTTCCCATTCAGCTTTTTCTTCAAGTGTTTTGTTAGAGTCCAGCTGGTGTAGCCTTGCAATAGTACTGACAATGCAGGCTACAGCCTGAAAGGATTTCCATTTTATTTTATCCAAGACTGATTAGATTTCCATATGGTTGATAACCTATCAATAGTAGTTTTTGATTTACCTATCAGTATAGTGACATTGTTTTCATTTGAAGAGATATTGCTACCAAGGCATATAAACTGGTTTACTGATTTCAGAGCTTGCCACCATCTTGATTAAAACACATGAACTCTATTTAGCTTTTATACTGCAGAGTGCAGGTTTTCCAACTTCCTCATTTTAAGGCTAAAATGAAAAGATTTTTAGTTTGACAATAAAAATCTAGTGAAATCTCAAGAAAATTTGTGCAAATTTAACAGCAGTTCTCAAGTTGTATGTTTTCAATTTTGAGTAAATTGTCTCAAAGAATGAAAAGTGACAAAGTTGATTGATAAACACCCGTCTGACATTCTTCTGTTGTGCTGCTCTGGCTGTGTCTCTGTATTTATTTTAAGTAGCCATCTTGTTGTCTTCTTTGTTTATTGTTCCCACAGACCTGACTACTTTCAGGTTTGGTTCAGTTTAGTTTAATGACATATCAACTGTTGTAGGTTATTTAATGCTAAATCTGTTTTATACATATATATTAGATGTATATGATTTGTAAACATAAGTCAACAAAGTTAAATAGTTCCAAGTATTGCTTTGTATCACTATAAATTCAACATGTCATTTGTTTACACACAGTTAAATGACCAAAGAGTTCTATTTCAAGCAATCCAATTTAGCATAAGTCTTTTGTGTGTAGACAGTTTAAATGTCAAACAGTTGTATTTGACCTATAGATAGGGCCTTTTCAGGTGCTACCACTACAGGCCTGAGTGGACCGGAGAGCAATAGCAATAAAGTTGTACACCGCATTCCCCTAAACTCCAGCATTATGGAGCCTCATCATCAGATTGTTTAATGTCATATCCAGAACACTTGTTGGGATCTTAGCAAAGAGGCAGTTGGTGTATTCTACGGCCCCTCCCCCGTCAGCCAACTGGACTATCGACCTCTCTCATTTCTTCTGTGTTTGAATGTTGAACAACTTGGAGACTTCTTCATATGTGTTCACATCATTATATTTTATTCTCATATTACCTGTCACAACTTACAGGAAATCATTAATTGAAGCACAGTGCAAATTTCAACCACTCTCTTGTGAACGACTAAAGTTTTTAACTTCTTAGTGTTGTCCTAACAAAGCCACATTCTCAGATGACCACTAGATCATCACCCATCAATCAAACTGAATGACCCAACAATTCTTTGACACTGTATTAAACTATTCTGCCAAATAACAGATTATGTCACTCACTTATTTGACCAGAGTTATATACAGCAATAAAAAAAAGTAGAAATACCCTCATGAAATCACTGATAAACCAAACAAATCATTAATAGCCAATGAGACATTAAACTAGGACAGTTTATAGAAGAAGAAGAACAAATTAACCAAAATTATTCATCTATTTTTAGAATCATATTTAGGGTCATAAAATCTAAATGACTTATGTGTATTTATATTTTTTGAATCAAGAGAAAAAGTTCAAATAAGGAGTGAAAAGAAACATTAGAATCTAATATTTTATGGTTAGATGTTGTCATTATAATATATATATATATATATGGACATATATGTATTTCTTTGTGTTTATTTTCTATAGAGCATGATTTACTGCAAGTGTTACTATCAAAGGTTGTTACCAATTTTAGTAGAAGAGGACATCAAAAACCAATGTTTTGTCTAGTCAGCTAGGGTTGTAGAATACACCGACTGCATTTCTGCTGAGGGGTAAGACCCTTCCAACAAGTGTCCTGATTATGGCATTAGACAATCTGATGGTGAGGTCCCAGTGATGCTGGAGCTTTGAGGAATGCAGAGCACCTCTTCATTGCCATTGCTCCCAGCAGGTCCACTCTTGCTCAGAGTGGTAGCACCTGATATTGCCCTATCAATGGGTTAAATAGAACTAAACTGCATACTTATGCTAAACTGAATTGTTTGAATTAGAACTGTTTGACTAAACTGAATAGCTTGAAATAGAAATGTTTTTGACAATTAAACTGTGTACTTATGCTAAACTGAATCGTTTAAAATGGAACTGTTTTTGACATTGAAAATGTACTTACACTAAATTGATTTGTTGAATATAGAACTGTTTTGACATTTAACTGTGTGTAAACAAAATCTCTACTTATGCTTAGCTGAATTAGAACTGCTTGACTAAACTGATTAGCTTGAAATAGAAATGTTTCTCACAATCAAACTGTACTTACATTTAAACTGCATACTTATGCTGAACTGAATTGTTTGAAATAGAACTATTTTCATAAAAACTGATTTAGCATTAAATGACCTACAAAGGTTGATATGCCATAAAAGCCAAACAACCAACCAATCAGTTAAATGGTTTAAAGTATTGCTACGTTACACTAACAATTCAAATCATTTGTTTGCACGCAGTCAAATCATCAAAAGAGTTCTATTTAACCCATAGATTGAACCCTATCAGGTTCTACCACTCGGTCAGAGTGGAGCTGGGAGTTATGGCAAGGAAAGGGTACTTCACAACCTTTAAAGCTCCAGTGTTGGTGCCTCCACATCAGATAGAGTTAAGTGTCATATCGTTATTAGAAGGAAATGGTATAAATAATTAGATATTAGAAGGAAATGGTATAAATAATTAGATATTAGAAGGAAATGGTATAAATAATTCCATATTAGAAGGAAATGGTATAAATAATTAGATATTAGAAGGAAATGGTATAAATAATTCGATATTAGAAGGAAATGGTATAAATAATTAGATATTAGAAGGAAATGATATAAATAATTAGATATTAGAAGGAAATGGTATAAATAATTAGATATTTGAAGGAAATGGTATAAATAATTAGATATTAGAAGAAAATGATATAAATAATTCGATATTAGAAGGAAATGGTATAAATAATTTGATACTAGAAGGAAATGGTATAAATAATTAGATATTAGAAGGAAATAGTATAAATAATTAGATATTAGAAGGAAATGGTATAAATAATTCGATATTAGAAGGAAATGGTATAAATAATTAGATATTAGAAGGAAATGGTATAAATAATTCGATATTAGAAGGAAATGGTATAAATAATTCGATATTAGAAGGAAATGATATAAATAATTCGATATTAGAAGGAAATGGTATAAATAATTAGATATTAGAAGGAAATGGTATAAATAATTAGATATTAGAAGGAAATGGTATAAATAATTCGATATTAGAAGGAAATGGTATAAATAATTCGATATTAGAAGGAAATGGTATAAATAATTAGATATTAGAAGGGAATGGTGTGATATGAAACAGACAGGAAAAAGAAAAATCTAATTTACAAAGACTTTTGCTTTGTTTTTACATTAATAAACTTTTTGTAAATTTATATTTTTCTTTATCAAATATTCAAAAATCTAACATGATACGATAACAAATTTACTTGAAACATGTTTGTCATCCTTAAACAATGATTTTAGAATCATTCATGAATTTGTATAATTTGTGAATAAGCAAATCACTTCCCCATGTCATGACATAGAATTTTATTTCCATACCTCATGAAATTACCATTGACTTAAATGTGTATGTTACACACTCAGGTGAAACTAAGTGAGAATATCAGATAATGACTGCTTTTTAATGTCTATAGAAATTAATGTCTTGTGAATTTAAAGATAATAAAATAGTCTTTATCATCTAAGGTAGCTATAAGTTGGTAATAATCATTTGTGACTTGTCAAATTTGTCACAAGTCAACAGTATCTGGCAAAAAGAAGAAAATGTGGGGCTAATTATGCTTTATATCTTGTCAATATTACTTAAGGATTTTTGACAAAGTTCATCATTGCTTAACTTGTTATTTGCTAAGCTTTGTCTGGCACACAGGCTTCGAGTTGTTTACACTACTGGTTGTTAGTAAATAGTCATCCATCTAAGTTTAGTTGTGGTTGAATGGTTACCCATCTAAGTATCTGCCAGGCTCATCATTGCTTAACTTGTATTTATTTAGCTTTGATTAAACTGAAATACTGGCAATAGGTTGCTTACATGACTGGATGGTGTTGAATGGTTACTCATCTAAATATTTGCTCAGCTCATCTTTGCTTAATTTGTTATTTGCTAAGCTTTAATTTGTCTGGCACACAGGCTTCGAGTTGTTTATACTACTGGTTTTTAGTAAATAGTCATCCATCTAAGTTTGGTTGTTGTTGAATGGTTACCCATCTAAGTATTTACCAGGTCCATCATTGCTTAACTTGTTATTTATTAAGCTTTAATTAGATTGACATACAGTTTGTTTACAGTATTTTCTGTTTCTAATAAGTTGTGGCCATTGTAGAACTGATTAATGTCAGTGCTCCAGTAGAAAATGGTGCTGTGTGACTTGACTGTAATAGACCAATTTATATATTGGCTAGAAATGTTGCTGATAATTACCACTTTTTGACGTTTTTAAGCTCATTTTAATGTTGGTTGGTTGTTTTGGTTGTGTTTAATGGCATATCAATCCTAGTGGGTTATTTAAAGCCAAATCCTCTTTATTTATATATGATTTGTAAGTGAATAGTTTGTAGGGAACATTATTTTTAAGTGAGCCAGAACTTATTTGTTTGCACACAGTTAAATAGTTTGCTAACACTCAAAATTTAATTTAATATTAATCATTTATTTGCTCACAGTTAAATGGTTTCAAACATAATAAATGATCTAATTGTTCTATGGGACCCTAATACGTACCTCCCAACTCCAGTCAGAGTGGACCTGAGAGTAATGGTAATAACAAGGAACTTTGCACTTACCAAAGCTCCAGAACTGGAGCTTCACTGTCAGATGGTTTAGTGTCATAACGAGGATACTAGTTTTTTTTTCTCCTCTGTAGAGATGCAGTTGATGTATTCTACAACCCCTGCAGACAAAATGGGGTCATTTTAAAGAATATATTGAGAGTTAAGTGTAAATGAGAAAACATTCAACCACCGAAAGTAATCTAAATCAGTGGTCATATAATTGATTAAAAGAATATTATTGATGTAAAATTGATCTTATTCAATGTGGCATGACCATCTATATGCCAGCTCTTTGAAGCCATGCAAGTAGATAAACAAAACAGGTTTTCTGATTTGTATGGTTAGTCTTATATATATATACATATATATATATATATATATATATATATATATGTGTGTGTGTGTGTATGTGTGCATGTGCTTGGGGGGTGTTGTTTTGTGTGTATTTACCTACCCTTCTGCATGAGTAGGATGTGACACAAGATCAGTTTTTATAAGAGGGTGTTTAACAGGTTTGAATTCAGAGTTTTCCTTCTCCTAGACTTGTAGCCATAATAAGGTTAAAGAGCCAAGTCCGAGATACTATTTACCCATTGCAGAAGTGTGAAAATTTGGATTCATACATTTCCCTAAGGTATTAGTACCATGAGAAATATAAACAACCTTGTCCAGGATTTGAACTCAGGTCACTGTGACCATGGAAATACTTCTTGAAATATTATATATATATATATATATATATATATATACATATATATATGATTTTAAGAAGTATCTTGATAAGAAAATTTAGCCCTATGCTGAATTTTAATATATTATGTTGTAATCATTAATCATATATTGTCTTAATTAAATATAAGCATGGTTTGTTTATTTCTTCACCTTATTCTTTTTCAAGAACCAACTATTTAATGATGTTAGTATTCTACACTGATTGTCCTACCAATAAAGATATTCAGAAAAAAATGTTTTTTATTTTTTAAGTTTGGCTTTGGACTCTGCTACTGATTTTTGAACACTGTGACAAGTCCTCTGCTTTCTGTTAAGACTTGTGCTTAGGCCAGAGTGTTCAAAAAATCAGTTACAGGGCCCAAAACCAAACTTTCTTAGATGCAAATGGACTTCTACACAGGAATGTGCCAATGTTGGGCGTCCAGCAAGGACTTTTATATATTATCTCTGTATGGACACTGGATGCAGTGTAGAAGACCAGCCCTAAGTAATGGACAATAGGAACAGATGGTAAGAGAGAGTCAGGAACTCTATGCTATGTGCAACATTTGATGATGATAATGAGTTTTGTGCCATGCAGTAATTTATTCCATTGTATTGAGTCAGGCAATGTTGGTATTTATAATCCATCTTCTCATTTATTTCTTCAACAAAAAGTTCCATCTGATAACTGTTTTCTATGAAATAGAAAACATATCAAATCATTCATAAGAAGGTGAAATCCTTATTCCTTTTAGTTTTTATACTGTTCTACTGTCTGGTATTTGAGCACTTTTTATCATCTGTTTATATCTGTGTGTATATATATATATATATATATATAGCAACTTTCCCTTTGCGTATGAGCCTTGCACACCCAAGAATTCAATTAAAGTTGTGAACCACTAGATGGCTTACACAGGTGATTTCTGTGGGTATATATATATATAAGTAGATCATTGATTCGTTCAGAAACCAATAAATTCCTTAACTTACTTCTTCAGACAATTATATATAATAAGATTATCTGCATTTGAATAAAAATGTTAATTATTTACAGAAACAACAATGCAATTATCTTAGAGTTAACCTGTATATTTAATCTCAGGACTTTTAAATTACTACTGCTATCTTGTTTTATTTTGTCGCTCAGGTCTGACTTGTACCTTGCAAGCAGCGGTCGTGTCGATACTGTTGTATGGATGTATTACATTGACGCTAACTAAATGAATAGAGAAAAAGCTTGACGGTAACAACACAAGAATGCTGCGAGCAATATTGAACAAGTCATGGAGGCAGCACCCCACAAAGCAGCAGCTGTACGGCCACCTACCACCCATCAGGAAAACCATCCAAGTTAGACAAACCAGACATGTGGGACACTGCTGGAGAAGTAACGACAAACTCTTAAGTGACATACTCCTGTGGACACCTTCACATGGACGAGCAAAAGCAGGACGACCAGCTAGAACCTACATATGGTAGCCCTGTGCCGATACAGAATGTAGCCCTGAGGTTCTGCTGGAAGCCATGGATGATAGAGAAGGGTGGCTAGAGAGGGTCAGGGATATCTGTGATGTTGGTTCAACATCATGATGATGTCAGCTATCTAAAAATTAATCTTTAATTTTCATTGCCTCAATGCAATATTCCTGTGAAATTTTTAACTTAATAAAATTGTTCCGGATAATCTCTTCTTTGCCTTTTAGTTGATCTGGTTTGCTTGCTTTGTTTAATGGCATTTCAACCTTTGTGGGTAATTCCATGTCTAAGGCATTCTTGCAGAAAAACAGCAGTAATACTATTCAACCCACAATGGTAAGGATAAAAAGGTTCATACCTTTTTTCTAGGGTTTTAGTTTGAAAACGAACATAATAGCGTAACTAGAGTCACAGTTCAGTACGTCAGTCATTACGCTATGGCGACTCCCCACTTGCCTTTGGACAGAACATGGCAAAACCAAGGGTGTAAGGTCAAAGCAATTTTATACTAGAATGACAATGGACACAGTGACTGTGGCTATTTTTGTCCTTGTTCATGTGCCTATATAGGAATCTTCTCTTTAAATCAAGATTTATATCCTACTCTAAAGGGATAACTAAATAATGTGTACACTTTACTTAGTAAATAACAGTAATGATACTATTTAACTCATAGCTGCGGCAATTGGAGCTTCATACCCAAAAGTGAGCATAAGAGTGTAACTGGAGTTTAAATTTGCTTACATTGAGGTCACAGTCCAGCTCTTTAACCATGACACTAAGGGAACTCCTCATTTGTCTTTGGACAAAAAAAAAGGTGGAAGGTCAGAGCAGTTTTATACTAGAATGACTGTAGACAAAGACTGTGGATATTTTTGTCCTTGCTCATGAGCATACAAAGGAGTTCTTTCTGTAAAACTACCAAGTGTCATATCCTATAGCAAAAAGGATGGCAAAATAATGTGTACATTTTACTAAGTAAATATCACAATGTTTAATAAAACAAGCACGACTATTAAAGGAGAATTAGAAACAGATCTTGATTATTGATTCTCTATAACGTTGATGCTCTGGAAAGAAAATTGGTCATGAGGCAATTTTACCAACCAGCTATTGGTTTGCATATAGATCAAACTAGCATCTATTTTCATGGACACAAGCAGACAGTATCCAGCCAAAAATATCACTGATACAAACTACACAGATGATCTTGTGCTTCTCGCAAATACACCTTCTCAAGTTAAATCTCTGCTGCTGATCCTGAAGCAGGCAGCAAGATGTAGAAGTTATCCTTCTTGATGTAGTAAAAGCAATAAGGTACTCTCCATCACATTGGGATTCCAACGGGCATCCAGTTGGCAGACCACGGAAGAAGCCATAACTGAGTACAGTTACTGGGAGCATAATGCAGAATGGTAGGCATTTATCTATCACCACATCCACACTGAAACAGTGGCCAATCAGGATTCGAAGAATGAGATAACCCAGATGCGGGAATGGAATATTCCTGAGTACCATTAATACTGGTTGCTTTATGCCCTAAGAGATACGTAATTGGGTAGTCTGCCATTGTTGCTACCCAACCTAACAGTGTACGTTGACTCACTCAGTTCACTACAAGAGGCATTAGTCTCCATGAGAACTCGTGTATTTTAATCAAGATGATGCCATCTCTTCATTAGATATGAAGCCCCTGAAATTAATAAACAATTTCATATACCTCAGTAGCAACATCTCATCAACTGAAAGCATTGTGAACATGCACATAGGAAAGTATGGTCTGTTATAGAAAGGTTATCGACCATATGAAAATACGATCAGTCTTATAAAATAAAATGGGAATTCTTCCAAGCTGATGGTATTAAGTATGAGTGTATGACAATAAAATGTTTGGAGAAAAAGCGAAATAGAAACTCAATAAGGGTGCTGAATAAATCGTATTTTGAACAAATCCTGGAAGCAGCACCTCACAAAACATCAGTTGTACAACTATTTCTCTCCTATCTGTCAGATCACCCAAGAAAGATAAGCAAAATATGCTTGGCACTGATGGAGAAGTAGGGGTGAACTCATAAGGGATGTTTTCCTATGGACTCCTACACATGGACATACCAGTGTTGCCTAACCAGCAAAGGCTTTCATCAGCACTGTATGGACAATGGATGCCGTCAAGAGGACTTATCAAGAGCAATGGTTGATAGGGATAGATAACAAGAAAGAGAGTCCATAGAATCTGTGCTGACAGTACATCTGAATGGTAATGCTACTAGAAAGTAGAGTTTTAGGATGTTTACTAACCAGCTCATTGGCTTAGAGGGTAGAGTGTTCACCAATGATTTACTAAAATCACATGACATGAACCTTCTCATATTTTTATAACCGATTTTGCAGTTATCCTTTTCATGCATAGATTATAAGAGTGAAATAAAACTAAATAGATAAGTTTATATTTAAAGTAATATTTCCGAAAGAGGGTTCCGTAGAATCCCAGATTTGCACAAAATATTATGAAGGTTTCATGAAGGTGTCTTTTTATAAAAGTTGAAGAAAAACTAGCAAATAAAAAAAAAAATAGATACTATTATAAAAATAATACTTTTAAAAAAATTGAATGAATTATGTTTATTTCTGAAAAGGAAATAAGTGAAGAATTTCAACTTGAAGATAAAATCTACTTCTTGATTTTAATCATTTTCTTTTTCACAACAATTTGTTGTAATGTTTGAATTACAAGTTTTTTGTTATCAGATTACATTTTTGTTTTTTAAAATACTTTTTCAAGTAATTTTGGCTTCATTTAGTTGTATCAAAATTAGAATGGCTGGAGTCTTCAGAAAAAATAGAGGTATGCATATTTTCAAAAAATCATAAAAGGGTTCCTCAATAAACTAAGTTTGGGAATCACTTGTTTTCTGTAAAATTATTTGAATTTTTTAAATGAACCATTATCAATTATAATTCCTTCTTTATAAGTATTTCTTTAATCTTATTTTCATTTGTTTTTTTAATGTAACTCTCAGATGATAATTCTTCTGCAATTACCAAGCAGTTCAGATCCAAGATAAAAGATAAGCCTTAGGCAAAATTCAAGCTTGCATTCCAGGTTATTTTTTGAAGCAGCTTCATTCCTTACAGAGAGGGAAAGTCAAAATTCTCATAAAAATAATATTTTATATTTCTGATTGGAACCAAATTTTATTTTAAAATTTATCTTCAGATGAAGCACCATCAATCATTTTTAATAATTAAAAAAAACTTTTATTATTCTTTATCTTCCTATTTCTTGTTGCTTTTTATTAAAACTCTCTTAGGCAATCTCTTCTTTGACAGTGAGGAAAAGCAGATATCAGAATAAAGAATATATGTCAAAAAACTATATATATATATATATATATATATATATATATATACACTTATCATCAAAATTATCATTGAAAGCATTTTTAATAAGTAAAATTGTGCTCTATGTAGAAAATGTAGAGCAATATCACAATATTTCAATCATAAAATAAAATGAAACAGAGAAAAAAAAAGTGAGTGAATATTGACATGTTGAAGTCTGCTGAATTTAATTATGACTATCTCTTTGTGATGTTACTGCTATTGAAGTGGGTGCTAGAAAATGTCAGGGTATTGAGGAGATATCACTTGTATTCTTTATCACAATCAGTTATCTTTGAATTCAGCAAGTAAAAGTCCCAACTCCAACCATTGGGCTCGGAACTGCTCTTGTCTGTTGGCCAAAACCTCCTCTCTCATCCTTCTATGATGGGACCGCCTTTTATATCCATTGCTAACTGTTAGAATTCTCAAGAATCTTCTAGACAATTCCACAACATTTGAGAAACAGGAAGAGGATGGTCATTTCCTGTTTCTTTGTTCGTTTTCTGTGGATAGCCTCATGCTTACTAAGGGTCACAGGGTTGTTTTTTTTAAAACATGACTTGACCATGATACATTATACTGATCTTATCTCAGTTCCATTGAGAGTCAAAGAAGAAAGGGATTCCATTTGGATGCTCCAAGAACTCCCTAGAGCCCTCAAAAAAAAATCACTAATAATTTTTTTTTCTTTTAAAACAAAGTACCACTGATATATATATATATATATATATATATATATACACCCTTTTTCCCTAAATCACAATTCATCCAAATCCTCTATCATGCTACATTTTTTCGATACTATCTTTAAGTCACATGACTGCTACTTGGTTCACATTCACTCATTCTGGTACCAAATTACAAAGTAAATATTCATGTGACTTAAATGTCTTCATGAAGTTAAATATTTTACAGGGGTTAAAAAAAGAAAATATGCCTATAATGAGAGTTCAGGAGAGAGTAAAAAAATTGTGCTTTGAGGAAAAATAACAAATAACTTTTTAAGATTTTAGTAATCTGCTGAATAAAACTTTAAAACTAGTAATGTTGTCACAAAAGTGAATATTTAGCTTATAAGCCATGTAACAGTCATATGACTTGAATATTGTCATGAAAGTTTGTATCCTATATATATATACACATGTGTGTGTGAGTATATGTTTATGTATGTATATGAGGGTCATTCAATAAATAAGGTGAATTTTGTCTCAGGTGTTAACAATATGAAATACTGTTTACAGTTGTATCTTTTTCAAGGAAATCAATACTGATGATTTCTTTCATGTTTCAGAAGACTGTTAAAATCTGCTTCTTTTCTGACCAATGCACCTGGAACTTTTCTTTATTGGAGATTCTGTGTGTTTCCACTTGATGGACTGCTTTTTCAAATTAGGTTCTTTGTAGCAAACCCACATTTAGCAAATTTATAAATATTTCTTAAATAAAAAAACTTCTCTGTACACATCCTGCATTCTTCTGAGCATTTCACATGGTTTGAACTTGTTTGCCACCAAAAATTTGATGACAGATCTCTGTTCACGCCTAGTTTGATTTGCCACCATTTTTAATAGCCTCAAACAAATATCTTATGGGATGAAAATAATTTTTGCAACAAACCAATTCCAAACAATGCTGATGTCACTTTTAAGGAAAAAAAAAATCTAAAAAAATTATTTTGCTTTTTTCAAAACAATTCTTATTTAATAACCCCTGTGTAGAAACAAAAAAGCTCACTCACTTTTTTTAAAATTTCTTGTGATTAAAAGTTTAACGTGTAAGTTAACACAATCATCAGACAGAAGAAGAATGTAATGAAAGACCAGGATGATGACTTATAAAACTGGTCAAGTGCAGGGCCAGATTTCTTAAAATATAGCTATGTACTGCGGCATAAATACAAGGAGTAAAAAAGCATGTGATCACTTTAATTTTATTCCCAACATTTACATCTCCTGATGAGAATATATATATACATATATATATAGTAAACAGAGTAGAATATATATATATATATATATATATATATATATAGTAAACAGACGAGTATATATATATATATATATATAGAATAGTAAACTGATGAGAATATATGTATATATATATATATATATATATAGTAAACAGAGAAGAATATATAGATATAATACAGTAAACAGAGTACTATATATATACATATAGGAAACAGTATTATATATATATATATATATAGTAAACAGATGAGTATATATAAATATAGAATAGTAAATTGATGAGTATATATATATATATATATATATATACACAGTAAACAGAGAAGAATATATATATATATATGTAGAATAGTAAACAGATGAGAATATATAGTAAAGTTGGCAACCAGAAGGCTCTCTTTTCATTAGCTACAACACTGTGGTGTAGAGGTGGGGGCACAACTCCTTTCCGTGATTTGCTCCACTTTACCCTTGATCCATCATACCTTATAATGCTTAGTGTTAAGCAAGGAGATATCAAGTACCATTTTTTGAGATGATTGGTTGGTTGTTTGGGTTTTATGGCATATCAACCTTTGAAGGTTATTTGATGCCAAATCCATTTTTATACACAAATAATCAGTTCTATTTAAAAAATTCAGTTTAGCATACAAAAACAGTTTCATTTCAAACAATTCAGTTCGGTGTAAGTACACAGTTAATTGTCAAAAACCTTTCTATTTCAAGTTATTCAGTTTATTCAAACAATTCACTTGAGCATAAGCATAGAGTTTAAATAACAAAACAGTTCTATTTCAAGTTATGCAGTTTAGCTCTATTTAACCCATAGATAGGACCCTATCAGGTGCTACCACTCTGGGCCAGAGTGGACCTGAAAGTGATGGCAAAGAAGGGGTACTCCGCATTCCCCAAAGCTCCAGCATTACTGGAATCTCACCATCAGATTGTTTTGTGTAATATTCAGGACGCTCGTTGGGTGGGTGGGGGTCTTACCCCTCTGCAGAGGTGCAGTAAGTGTATTCTACAGCCCAAGCCAACCAGGCAATTTTTAAGAAGAGAATATATATATATAAATATATATATATATATATATATATTAGAGTAAACAAGAATCAAGTCTGGCACAAACATAAAAAAGAAAAGTTCTCAGGAAGAAAGGAGCTCGCTAGCAATGACTTTTGAGATAATCTTGATAATTATTTGGTACTGGCAGGTGTTTTTATTTACTAACTCAGCATTCATTAATGTGTGCATTTTTTATAACTTGTCTTTCCAAAGTTTATCTTAAAATAATCTGACAAGAGCTTGCTTCTTTCTCTGCATGTTCTACTTTATACTGTTTGGTTTATTTCCTATTTTTGATGAATGATAACGAGTAAGCAATTTATGAAAAATGATGTAAAGATATGAAAAAAATAAAACCAGAATCAAAAAAAAAAGAGACAGGGAAATGAATTGGAAAGTTATGTGAAAAAAGGAGGTTGAAAAAAAAAAAAGGTTAGTTTTGGTACCATGCAGGATTGAAAAATGAAATGGAAAATGTTTACTGGTCTTATTCATAGGTAAATATATTTTATAAGATTGTTATGATCCTATTCTAATAATCCCACAACTCTTTTCAAGGTTTTCAGTTGTCATCACAAGAAATATCTACTTGACTTGATCAATTTTCATTCAAATGATATTAAATTTTATTTTGAAAAAACTCAAAATTTTATGTTTAATCTTTAAATGCTTTTTCTTTTCAAATGAATGGAATTTCTATACTCACCCCACAAAAAATAAAATCAATATAGAATTTTGAATTGTTTCTATAAATCTGAACAAAAATTGGTCAAGTTATTAGATTATAAAATGATACCAATATTTTTGAAACTCTATACATGTAAAAGAATAGAATGAAAGACAATATAGAGTAAGAATAAGTTATATTGTGGGTGGATCTAGTCAGCACTTGGGTCTGGTTACCTTCAAGTGGTTAGCATAAAAGTCATTCTGCAAAGGGAGGTAATTCCTTCAATACAATATGTTTTTTTTTTATAAGTTCAGATAAACTTGGTGAATCAGATGAGTGCTTATTGAGTGAGATACTGATTGATCCATAACGTCTTTATGTATAGGACTCAGATGATCATCTTGACGAAATCAATCATATAAATATATTTTATAGGCTTCAACTTTGGCTCTTTACACAGACTGTTTCATCATTGAACAAAGACATTTTTCCATATCAAGACACATTCTGAAGAGATTTTTTCATCCATACAACACTCATATTTTTTTTGCGATTCTTAAGTATGTACAAAGTCAAAGAAAATTGTTTTCCTCAGATTTAGTGGATGCATCTTTGGAAATTACATGCCAATCCTATAATTTATATTGACAATGTATGTTAAACCATTAGGATATCTATAGAGAACAGGTTAACAAAATCTTCCCAATTTTAAATACTCATGCAAGCTCTACTGAATTCAAATTTTGTAATGAAAAATATGAAAATGTAGCAGTTGAAAAATTCATTACTTATTTAGGCAATTTTATTTTTCATTACGATGTTGTAATAAATAATATCCATTTTGATTGGATGATACTACACTAGAATTCATAAAATCCTAATATCTTTGGTTTTGAAGAAAATTAACAATTTTAATAAAATTGTTAAACATATATATATATATATATATATATACTGCAAGAACAGCACATTATGATCAGTGACATGTATCAAGAATGACTGCTACTATCTTGCAACAAGATCCGATCAAAGTATATCTGAAATATCATAGCTTGTAGGATATTCATGTTCATCTAAAATATAAGTTTTTGGGTAGTGATACGAAGAGATGAAAATCACTAACGTATGACAAGGCAATGGACAGCGAAGACATTGATGTAAGAAATGTTATCTCCATCCCATACAAACCAGTAAAATAGGTAATGTTTTTCTAATTGCAGACAGCTTTCAAGTTTAAGGAAACACTGTGCATAGAGTTGGGTACCTACATTTGAGTTAGAATAGCCATGTTAATTAATATAACTCACTGAAAAAATCTTCTGTGGGCACACACTCAGACGTTAAAACTAAATTTGGTGTCAATAGACGAACATTGGCTGGTCTGATGAGTCTAATTTTCTCTTGAATGAGATGTGCAACAGGTTATGTGTGCTTCATTATTTTGAGAAAGTGATATCACCAGGAAACATGGTTAAAAAGTACAATACAGTGGGGGCCCTGTGATGCTTTGGGCAATGTTATGAAAAAATCTGACAGACTCAAAAAAATTCAAGAGTAAAAGGGACATAGCAATGACTTTTTGTTTATAGAAGAACTTTCTCACACTGGGGAGACTTGTTTAGTTTTTTTTTTTCTGGTAACATGCTATTTCTATTATTGGTTTTATTTTGACTTTTTTTTCTTTCTCTCCAAAATGTCTGATAATTTGGTTGTGTTTGTAAGCTGTTATATAAAGCATAGAAGGGTGAAAAAAAATCAAGAAATAAAATGAAATTTGTATCTTTGAAAAGATAAAATTTCAAAGACACGAAATAAATGAATTTTTCATTAAAAATAAATCTAAAATAGATAAGATACATAAAAAAAGGAAAGATTAAAGAAACTAAAAAGAATGTACACACAGTGTAATGAAATATTTGCATTAAAAATTTGTAAACCAATGTTTGTCATAAAATATATCTGCCATCTTTTGCTGGAAAGCAAAAATATGACTAACATGTGTGTTTAATGTTCTTTAAGGTTTAGCAATGGTTGTATTCTTTCTTGTGTTATTTACACTAGTTTTACTGTGTTTGTTCTTATTCCTAGACACTTTTAATGCATCATATTTGGGTTACATCAAAAACTGGGTTATATCATGAATTTGGGAACCAATTAATGATGTATGATATATATAGAAAATCAAGATCTTATCAGGAAAGTGGTTTTGTTGTTTTTTATGGAAAATCAAACCTTGTAGGTTTATGCCAAATCCTGTTGATGCATATATTCTAAATATGTATGATTCATAAACAAACTGTGAGTAGCATTATTTTTAAATGAATCTGAGCTCATTTATTTGCACACAGTTAAATGGTTTCAAGTATTGCTACCAAACATTGATAGTTTTATTTGCACACAGTTAAATAGTTTCAAGTATTGCTACCAAACATTAATAGTTTTATTTGCATACAGTTAAAGGATTTCAAGAATTGCTACCAAACATTAATAGTTTTATTTGCACACAGTTAAATGATTTCAAGTATTGCTACCAAACATTAATAGTTTTATTTGCATACAGTTAAATGGTTTCTAGTATTGCTACCAAACATTAATAGTTTTATTTGCATACAGTTAAATGGTTTCAAGTATTGCTACCAAACATTAATAGTTTTATTTGCACACAGTAAAATGGTTTCAAGTATTGCTACCAAACATTAATAGTTTTATTTGCTCACATATTGTTCTTTAACACAAGTAATTCTATTTGATATAAATGGTTTCAAATAAATGATTAAATAGTTTGATTTGACCCATTGATGGCCCCCAAACAGGTACTACCACTCTAGGTAAGAGTGGATCTGGGAATACTGGCAGTTAAGGGGTACTCTAAACCTTGAAGACTGGAGTCTCACAATCAGATGCTGTTTAGGGTCATATCCAGGACACTTGTTGGATGGGGGTATTACCCCTCCCTTATTAGGCAATTACTTGTCATATTTTGCTTTATCAGTTTATATATTTCTTGCCTATATTTTAGAAAGTTATTTGTCTGCAAATGAGCTATTTTCAAAATTTTTTCATTTATTAATTTTCAAATGGGAATAGTAGCCATATTTAAATTTGGATTGTATTTTTTAAAAAAAATTAATACTTACATATAAATTTTTTTCTTTTTTTTTTACTTTGAATACCTATTTACTTTCTATAATGTCATTGTTTGTTGAACAGAAAAGAGAATATTTCATGCTTCTATGCAGTTTTACTTATATTGTAACTTTTTCTTTTTTGCTATTAAATATGAATAACCTTCTCCAGAAAACAATTGTATGTTTTTTTTATAGTTTTTTTGCTTATTTCTCTTTATTTGTGTTATTCTGCGTTAATTAACACTTTCAATAGACAGAAGCAGACAGCTGCTATTTTTCTACAGAGAATTCATATATTAATATTCTTTCATCCATCCTCTCATTTCCTTTCCATATTCAATAAAATATTGTCTTTTAATGGAATGTCTCTTATTTTGTAGCACCTGACAACACCCCATTTCAATCACTGGAGTAGATATCGTTGTATAGTGGGTTAACTGAGATTTTGTTTTATATTCAATAATATGAGAAATATAGTAAATAGAAAAGTGCACACGTTTTTATCCAACTCCTTTGTAGTGGGGAGACCCCATGACATAGGGACGAATGTGCTGGCCAGCATCATCATAATAAGCAAGTTCAAACTCTTTTTGCATTATTGCATTCACTTTTGGACTAATGCCCCTTTGGGAAAGATATGAACCCTCTTATCCTACCAGCAATCGATAAAATAGTACTAATACTCCTCTTCTGCAAAGATGGCTTTGACATTAAATAATCAATGTAGGTTGATGTGCCATTAAACAAAGAATCTACCCCCCCTCAATCACTGCAAAGTATAGCTGGTTCGAATTTAGTGTTGTTTTCATTATTATAAAGATATGACAACAGTTTTCCCTTAATCATCTCTCACCATCCATCCTTATCAGGCATCGAATTTGTTAAATCCTCTAGATGGCATCCACTATTCTCATAGAGCTGATGAATAGTTTTTGCTGTTGACTAACACTGCTGGTTCTATATGTGAGGAATCCATAAGTGAATATCACATTTAAGTTCATCCTTATTTCTCCAGCAGTGACCAGCATGTCTTGCTCATCTTATTTGTATGTGATGGGAGGTGAGTGGCCATACAGCTTCCAGGATATGTTCCAAACAGAACACAACCAAATCTAGAGCCCAGCCTGCCCTACACTTAGCTAGAGAGAGAAAAGTATATGCACTTTATAATTTTACCAAAACATTTTTTATAAAATTTTAGTTATGTTCTTTCATATATATGAAGTGCATAACATTAGTTTCAGTACAACTGCTATTTTTATTTTCTTAATTGTCACTTTTGGTGGTCTGTCCACAAACTCAATGTTAAGTCATCCTATTTAGAAATTGTACATAATTATTTATTCCAGATTAATTCATAAGTATAAGTTATCTATAACTAAAATTCAATAATTATCTCCCTTGAGATATCATAAAAATTGAGGTGAGTGTGAATGCAGATCCCATACTATTATTATCAACTCCCAAATTTGATTGGAAATTAATCAAAACTCTAAATAGAGCATTTTAAAATCTCATTATGTTGTGCCATTTTTGCTGAGTTACAACAAAACCAAATCCGTTTTATACAGATTATTTCTAAATGGACAACAGTATTTCATGATTGTTAAAAAGAAAAAGATAATTTAAAACAACATGACTTAACTGTTTTTCATGGTGGGAGTCTGAAGATGTTTATTCAAATATTTTGTGTTTAAATCTGTTATCCATTGTTCAAATTGCCTAACATAAATCTGCCTTCAAAATCTTATGACAATATTGTCTATTCATAGGTTTTTATTATGATGAAAATATTTGTTTTATGAGATTTTGAAAGTGAGAAGAATGCCAGGCATAAATATTTAAAAGATTTTAACACAAGGTAATTTATGAATATATGTGACAATGTTAAAACCCATATTTCATATTAGCAAATATGGTTAGTGATAACGTATCAAAGAAATTGTTACTCAAAAAATTATGTTAATTTTTTTTGAATATTAGGAATCTAATTGCAGATTATGGTGCTTACTTTTTTGATCACTTAAGTTTTATTGGTCAAGTGTGTATTTCCTCAACCTGTCAGCTACAGCATTTTTAAGTTGATTACAGCTGATTTGAATTCATTTTTCCTTCTTTAGAATGGTTGCTTTACGGACGCTAAAGAACTCCGTCAGTCCTACTATTTATGCAAAACTTGAAGATGTAGAAATGGATTCCTGCCTTCTCCAAGTGAAACACAAATGGATTCATTCAAGATTTGAACTTGGGTCACTGATTCCATTTCTTGTGATGATAACTGTTATGCAAAGCACTCCTCTTGTTTTTCTTTTTTTCATTTGTATCATTAACGTATTCATTCCATGGAGTAAAAAAATCAAATAAACTTGGCTAGATGATAGAAAGATTAATTGAAATCTGTCAAAAAATGGCAGAGCCTTAGTTGTACAGACAGACGGATAGACATATGGGGAATTCTAAGAATCACTAAATGTTTGACATGGAATGTTCATGGTAACTAAATAGAAAGCAGTGTAATGCTATGGCACCATATTGAAATGTGTCATGTGCATAATACAAAACAACTCAGTTAGTTTCAACATACAAAAGTTTATTGCTACAAACTCTTTTTCATAGTAGCCATCAAATGAGAGAGATGAATGAAAGGAATTACTTGAGCCCATTGGATTGACAGATAGAACAAAGAGAAAGAGGTGAAAATATTGAAAGAAATATAATTATTATATGAGATGAAATGGACAACTACTGACCGAGACATTTCTTCTTCACCAAGCCAGCCCCACCAAGGCACATACACCATCAGCTAACCCCAACTTCTAACTTTAACTCACTACCTTCAACAGACTCTGCATCTTTGAAAACTTCTAATTATTTTCTTGACAAATGCCTTAATCACATGTAATCACTAAAACTTTTTTGCACCACATCACTCTAAATATCAGCTGATATGTATCTAAACATTTATTTTAATAAATATTTTGCTTACAGCTGATTCTAAAACAAATCTCTCATACTTTATTTTGACAGAAGCTGACATGCATATGCAAAATAAGTTCTACTCAAATCCTGACCTTTAGAAATAGAAAACCTGCAAGTACGAACTCAAAGTTTTTAGCTAGCACACAATTTATCACTGAAAACTAAAATGATCAAAATCCCTTATTATTCTACATCTATTTCTACAGTTAAGGCTCCACCATTTTTGGCCTGATTTCAACCAAACTTTTGGTAAATGTTAGTTGTGCCTGAAAAGGTTTTTACTGTAGTAGATGACTATTTCCTTCTATGTCTTAGGTTCTTTAAGATGAAAATAATTGTGATATCAGATTTTGCAAGCAAAATGGAAGTTAGTACCAAATAAATAAAAGTTTATTTCAAGATACTTTATAAGCATCAATGATTATTTTTGAACCCATATGTAATATGAATATGGACTGCTAATTTGGTTAGTTGGTTAGGTTTTATGGTATATCAAACCTTGTAGGTTACTTAATACCAAATCCTGTTTATATATATATATATATATATATATATATATATATACACATATTAAATATATGATTTGTAAATGAATAGTTTGTAGACAACATTTTAAATAAACCAGAGCTCATTTGTTTACACTCAGATTGTTTCAAGTATTCCGATCGAATATGAATAATTCTATTGAATATTAATCATTTATTTGCCAACAGCTAAATGGTTTCAAGTATCACTATGTAGAACTAATAATTTGATTTAACATCAGTCATTTAAATGGTTAAACAGTTCTATTTGATCCATAGATTGGAACCTGATAGGAACTACCACTCCAGGTCAAAGTGGACTTGGGAGTAATGGTAATGAAGAGGTACTCCACATTCTCCAAAGCTCCTGAACTGGAGCCTCATCATCAGATGCAGTCTAGGACACTTGTTGGATGGGAGGTCTTACCCGACTGCAGAAATGTAGTCAGCATATTCTACAACCCCAGCCGACTGGGCTGTTGTTAGATAAAATAAGATAACGAAATGCTTATTAGCTGAATACTGTCCCAAGACACAAAACATGGCTTTTCAAAAAGACTCACCCAGTGAGATCAGACACATAGATTAAACATGAATTTCACTGAGTACAAATACGACTATGCATGAAAACATGATGTATTTTTTGATCATATAGAAAAAAAAGAGATATTTAATTTTCAACAAAGAAAATAATATAGCCAGCTGTGGTTTGTTTGGTTTAAGTAGAGTAATGAATTTACATTTGTCAGAATCCAAAATGACCTTTAAGTCAAAATAAAATGATCTATACAGGTGATTTTATTTGTGTAGGTATATATTCAGCTCCCCATGAAGTCAAAATATGACACAATATCAGTTAAAAGTGAGCCCCTCTTAGTTTTATTGGCATTTTCTTCAGGGACGCCTCAGGAATCAAGCAATAAACCGAGCCTTTATCCTTTTTAGGTTGAGAGGCAAGTGCTTCCTGGGAACCTTAAAACTATGTTAAATATTTACCAACCTGCCTGGTGCAAGTGTCAGGTAAGTTGTGAAAGCTTTTTTTAGAGTCAACATTTATGCATGAGCTGATATACAAAAGAATGATGGTCTTCAGTAACTAACAACTTATGAAAAGAGATTTTCTTTTTTCTTTCATGTGTAACATTTGAAGTTTAACTTAGAAAATTTGGATCTTTATGGATCAGTTACTTGACATTAATTTTTGAAATTACCATGGAATTCATTTTTAAAATGTCTGTTTGCAAAATCATGATCTTTTAGTGACATGGAGAAAATCTTTATGGTGCAAAGTAAATAGCCACAAAGTAAGTAAGTTTGAACACTGTCATGCTTGACTAAGACCCTTGGGAAAAGTATGAACCCACTTATGCCCCTAGCTATGTGTTAAATAGTATCACTGCTGTTCTTCAACAAGAACAGCTTTAGCATTAAATAACACATGAAAGTTAATATGGCATTAAACAAAGAAACAAACCAATTCCATAACACAATAAATTGTTAAAGAATAAATGTCCTTTTCAGTATTTTTCTGTTTTGAATTATTTCTCTGCTTAATTGTAAATGTTAGAAGCCACTTCCCTTTTCCACTGAATCAGAGTGAATGACTTTTCATGCACAGTCTTACCCAGATATTTAATTCACAACTAATAGGTAACAAAATATACTCTAACCAACAGTTAAATAAGTTATGTTTTGTCTTATATTACTTGATTGAAATGAGATCTTGTTTAATCTCAGAAAATATGAGAACAATTAGCCTTATGGTTTGAATGAAGGATATTGTTCAAAATTCCCAGAAACTTAATATGACAGACACCTGAAGAAGGTTAAGGCATAAAACATGGAAACATTAAATCTAGAATAATAACCAAGATGAAGAAACTGGTCCAAATGCATCAGTAAATAATTATGATAATTCCTCATGATTCAGAGAAAAATGAAATTACTTTGACTAAAATTTGGAGTTTCAGCTTTTTAATGTACTTTTAAAAAATAAAGAAAGAACTAAAAAATAACAAATAAAAACAATAAACTTGTCTGAATTTAATTTTTCAAAGAGTAAATTAGGAATAATTTTTTTTTAATAACTAATGTGAGGAGCTGATTAATTATCTAATATTAAGAACTGAATTTTGTGTTTTGAGTCCAGATTGTCTTTTAGTGATTTGCTGTAATTAGATGAATATTTTCTAGCCAATCAAATATTGAGAAAGGGGAAAAAAGTTTAAGGTACCATTCCTAGATTTGGGGCTGTTTATTAATTTAAATAAATTTTGAATTCAAATCTATATGTTATCTTATCACTGGGACTAATTGCATCCTCTGCAGTGGGAGAAGACTCCTCACCCTCAAAAGAGGTATACTGGGTATGACACTTAACTGTATCTGATGGTGAGGCTTCAACTATAGAGATATAAGGAGTGTAGAGAATCTTTTTATTGTTATTATACCCATGTTGATATGATATTAAAATGAATCACAGTCTTAAGGTCATCTGATAAATATATATATATATATATATATATATATATATATATATAAATGACAGAAGACAGACTCATAAGTATATATATATATATCATAACCTACCCATCACAAAACACCCTACTAAATAAAAAATCTGAAATCCTTTCAAAATGTAGGCATGAAAACAAACACCTTCTCTCACACTTCAATCCATTCACATAACCCATCTAACACCTCAAGTATATATAAAAAAAAACCTGAAGCACTGTAAGTACAATTATCCTCCACCAACCATCACACCCGCCACACAATATATGTACCATCTTTCTCCATTAACTCCCATACTCTTATCCATACACCTCAACTATCCGTTAATTTTACTTTTTATGAGAATTAAGAATAGACCCCAACACTCTATATTCATCTTATCTACAACATACACTCTACTTTTTTCTACAATAGCATATATATCACACAACATTAACACAAAACATATAAATATTAAAAATACCCATCCCAACCGCCCAACTATTACCCATACCACTCAAACCTGCAATCAATTTTCATAATTTTATAATGACAACACTTTGCTCTTCAGTCATAATTGTCATCGTACATAAACATACTAACTATTATTGTAACCCCTTTATTATTTTCATTATGCACATACCACCAAAGAGAACTATAGTATACATAATATTTATGCAACATTTCATCAATTTATTATTATTATATCCTAGTCCAATCCCCTTCGCTAAATATTATACCATCATTGTACAATATTACATTGCAATACAATATACCCTTACTTATACCCATTGTGATTCTGGTCTACCATAATATAACCATTTAAATACACTTACAAATCAAATCTTTATTCATTCCCCTCGACATGCAATGATGATGTTTTGTTCCTTAGCTACAGTCACCTACACATACAGAAATAAATTAATGTAGCAAAATCTGAAGATACACCTATGAATTCACATCTGCTTATACAACGCGCTGCATTTGCAAATTCACTTAAACTCATACAAACATGCATTAATATGCAACTATAAACCATACACACATATGCACTCGCACACTTACAACCACATGTAAATATTCATACAAAATCTTTACGGTTTTTGACTGCATTTTTTCAATTTTCGATTCATTTCATTTTCATTTTCTGCCTGATGATTGTTGTTTTGCAAAAAACTCCATGAAACCCAGTGGTCGCAGTCTAAATTCCATGAATTAGATATATATATCTAATATATATTTATTTATTATTATTATATATATACATGTACGTATACACACACACACACACACACGTATATATATATATGTATGCATGTCTGATGATTGCCACATCTTGCCAGATTATAGCTATATTTACCACCAAAATTATAATCCAAACATCCAGATTAATAATTAATACCAGTTCATAAGCTCTTAAACCCAGCTACTGACTTATGAGACTTAAAGCAAATATGACAAACTTGGCTTGAATTTTAGACAGGCTTAATGTTATCCATTCATTCATAGAATAATATTTCCATGAATCCTAATGTATCTTTTTAATCCAAGACTTCATTTTCACACTTCACCACTAACAATACATGTAATGACCATGAGGATGAGATAGTAATTAAAGTTTCTTGACTTGATTTTTTTTTTTTTGTGTGTGTGTGTGCATATTTATAAATTCAATCTTTGTAGTTAAAAATTCTACAAGAGAATACCATGTTGATCATCTGCATTCCTTACTTTTTGTTGAACATTAGATAATATTCAGCATTTTTAAAAATTTACTCTATTTTCATTTTCAGGGCTGATGTGGCTTTTATTCTTATTGTTAAAAAAAGCATTAAATAATGAATAAAATTTCTTCTGTTTTCTCACTGGTTCATTGAAACTATATCTCATATTCAGTTTTGTATATCTTAATAAAATTTTCAGGTCTTATTCTGAAAATTTAAGTTCAGTGGTCTTTTGTTCAAGCAAAAAATAAATACTTCATCTAAATTCTTATTAATCAATCCAAACAAAAGCAGCTACCACAAAAGTGAAACAATGATTTATATACTCATTCTAACAGACTTAAAGATTCTGTCATTAATAAATCATTGAATAATGATTCTATATTTTAAGGTTATTAAGAATAAAGTAGAATTTAAATCACTATTTCTGCATTTGGCAATCATTATTTCAACAGTCAATGCACTTGTGTAAAATGAAATTCTAGATAATTTCAATTTTAATGAGTTAACTTTAAGAGACTTTTTTGAAAATATTTTTTTATTTTTGATTTGATTGTTAATTCTAATTAGGCGATGGTGTTATGTAATTATTTCACCTCTCCAGTTTGAAGAATTATGTATAAATCCAAATAGTTTTAATTCACAGTGAAGAATTACTTTCATAAAAGAAATATCTTATTATTTTTTTTGATGTTTTGGAAATTAAGATTCTGTACACTTTTTATATCAGCAGGAACATTGATTCTCACTAATTAAGTTTTTATTCTAAGAAACTTTATTTTGCTTTGAGCCCACATCACTTTTCCCTGTAAAGAAAAATTAAAGTTTTATGCAAAAAACTTTCCTTGGGTCCAACAAATTTGCCTACAAAATTTGGTAGTTCTATATCAAATTATTTGACTTTCATCATAACAAAAACCTTCCTAATTATTGATATATGTGCATTCAAAAAAATGTAATGTTATAAACTTGGCAAGCAGATTATAATGAGAGAATGTAATTCTCACAACATTTCATATATTTCTGACCCTGTAACACAACTAAGCAAACCTTATCAAATAAATATAAAAACAAATCAATTTTTAATGCAAGTAAATATTTTATATTGAATTTCTATGAAATATATATGCAGCATATTTCTGTAGTAAATAATTTGCAAAAAATTGTTTCTAATATATTTGAGCATGTCATTTATGATGATGCTAAGCTGAGCCAATTTCACAGCCAATAAGAAAAGATTTTACTTTTATCACAGCTTTAAAAATAATGAACTCATCTGTGTCTACATTCTTTAGCAATATAAATAATTAAATAAAAGCATGTATAATTTTGAGAGTTGCAAAAAACTTTTTAAATCACTTTTGGGCCAGATATTTTCATAAAGTTAGGAAAATATTGTATAAGAAACTTAATCCTTAAGCAATGGAGTGAGATTTAAACTAGGTTGTATAATAATCTTGTTAAAGAGATTGGATGACAAATATGGCGGTTTAGAAATATAAAAAACTAAAATAAAAACCATTTATGAATATCTACCAAAATTTTGGTCTATCTAACTATCACCAGAGTAGTACTTGGTTGTTTTTTATTTCATTCAAAAAATATTATCAAATGAAAATGAAAAAGTTTAATGTTATCATGTTTCCATTTCATTGTTAATTGCTTTTAAAAGTTTTTACAAATGAAAAATGAAAAATAAAAAGAATCAATTTTTCTTTAAAAGTATTTCCAAATGAAAAATAGAAAAAAAAATTTCTCATTTTCATTTGAAAATATTTTTTGGTCAAAAAGGTCAAGTTGGTTGGTTGTAGGTTGTTTGGGTTTTAGGGCATATCAATCTTTGTATGTTATTTAATGCCAAATCCATTTTTATGCAAATAGTCAGTTCTATTTCAAACAATTCAGTTTAGCATGAGTACGCAGTTTAAATGTAAGTACACTGCTTAATTGTCAAAAACATTTCTATTTTAAGTTTAGTCAAACAGTTCTAATTCAAACAAATCAGTTCAACAAAAGTACGCAGTCTAGTTCTATTTAAATTCATTTTTATACAAATTATCAGTTGTCTTTCAAAGAATTAAGTTTAGCATGAGTACACAGTTTAATTGTGAAAAAAATTTCTATTTCAAGCTATTCAGTTTATTCAAAAAGTTCTAATTTAGCTAATTCAGTTTAGTATAAGTACAGATTTTGTTTACACTACACACAGTTAAATGTCAAAACAGTTCTATATTAAACAATTCAGTTTAGCATAAGTACAGTTTCAATGTCAAAAACAGTTCCATTTCAAACAATTCAGTTTAGCATAAGTATGCAGTTTAGTTCTATTTAACCCATAGATAGGGCTCTATCAGGAGCTACTATTCCAGGCCAGAGTGGACCTGGGAGCAATGGCAATGAAGGGGTGTCCTGCATTCCCCAAAGCCACAGTATCACTGGAACCTCACCATCTGATTGTTTAGTGTCATATCCTGGACACTCATTGGTGTGGCTCTTACCCCTCTGCAGAGGTGCAGTCAGCGTATTCTACAGCTCCAGCCGAATGGGCAAAAAGGTCAAGTTTTGAAATTTTGTCCTCTTTTTATAAAAACTTTATGATACATTTATTTCAACAGTAGATTATTTACTGCTCATTTTTAGAGAGAAATGTTTTGAAAAGTATCAAAAAACAAGTAAATATTTTTCAATAAACTCTAAGTTTAATTTTCTTTTCTTTTTAAGGATTAAACTGTTTTGAAATATTCTAAGAATGTTTAAAACAAGAAAGTGAGTGACTGTTCAATTTTGTAGCCTGGTAGTGTATCTTACCCCAATTTCCTTAAGATTCTTCAAGCATCTACCTTTATTGATCAAATTGTAATCAGTCAGACAAAATTATTCGCTCATAAAAAGAAGAAAACCAAAACAAATAAACAAATTCAAAACAACCAGTTGAACAATAAAACGAGCAAACAACAAGTAAAAGATGGTCTGATATTTAAAACAAAGATGGTATTTCCACAAGATGAAATCCGATAAACTGTTGATAGAAGTAAGTAATGAATTGCAAATAATTTCACTTGAAAATAATCTGAAAAAATGTTTTCAATAAAACAACACAGTAATAATATATTTGATATTTTATTCAAATCTTTTTCAGAACAATATAAAACTGATTTAACCAAAGAAATTCTAGTTTTTATAAAAGTCTTTTTTTTATTTTGATAATCTGTTGACTTCTGGAGTTTTTTTTAATTATTTGTGAAATATCAGATTTTTTTATTTAGAAATACACTCATATATTATTGTTCCAGACTTATTATTTTCAACAGAATTAGAATTTATGTATCTCTGTATGTCTTTATTGACAGTAGTAAAAAAAGACATGCAAATGAATTGTATTGGAAATAATCTGAAAAATCTGTATTCAGCAAAACAACCTCATAATATATTTGAAGTTCAACAAAACAACACTGACATATATGATGTTTTATTCACATCATTCAGACTTTTTAATTAAAATTGTTATATTCCTATATTTTCAATATAAGTCAAATTTTTTATATTTTGTAAATATAAATGTCTTTGTTGATAGTAATAAGTAATGAATTGCAAATGATTTGTGTTGAAAATAATCTGATAAATCTGTATTCAATAATGCAACACTATAAAAATAAGTCTAATGTTTTATTCAATTCATTCAAATAGAAAACTGGTTTTATCCTCAAAAATTCCTCTTTTATAAGTTTTCTTTTCTTATTTTGATACAACTATTGTTGATGGGTAAGTGCTGAACATTTTATTAAAACTGAATAATTTGTTGACTTTTGGAAGATCCTATAATTATTTACCAAATATCACATTTTTTCATTTTTTTTATTTAAAATGAACTTGTTATTTCCATTCAAATTAGAATTTTTGTATTTCTGTATGTAAAGATAAATGTCTTTGTTGACACAAGTAAATAATGAAATATAAAGGGATTGTATTGAAAATAATCTGAAAAATCTGCATTCAACAAAACAACATTCTAATATATTTTTGTTCAACAAACACATTTGATTCACATTACATTCTTATTTTCTCAGTTGAACTGAAATGTGAAGATAAATTTGTTTGTTTTCTGGTTTATTTTACTTTATTTGAATCAATTTCTTTTTAATTATTTAACTTAGTTTTGCAACTCATTTTTCATTTTTAGTATATAAACTAAAAATGAAAAATTTTTAAACTAAATTTCTGTAGACTTTTGAAAATAAGGAACTTTTGTTATTTGTGCTTTCACTGTGCTATTAATTTCCAATCTGGTTACTGTTTTGTCAACTATTTGATGTCCTTAAAAAAAAATAAGTTCAGTTTTTGGTATGAAATTAAACTTTCAAGTAAGTTACATAAACTAGCAATCACTTGATCCAACCCATTTTTATTGCAGCAATGAACAAGTATGATTCCAAAGTATGTTTCTGTGAAGACTTATAAGCTAAAAAACATTGTCAAGTGGTTAACATTTATGAGCTCCACACATTAGATATATGTCAGAAAACAGTTGACTAATGGTTTCTTATCAATAGATAAATATCATTCTTTGGCATGAAAGTAGATTTTAGCATTTGATTCTGTTTAGAAAGAAACTTCTCGAAAAATCATTAACCACCAATTCCTAGTAATAGTGGGTTCAACTTTGCATCCATGAAGTGAAATATTGCTTTAATTCCATTGAGTGGTTATACTACTGTTAATAGTCAAAATGTAAAGTGGCTACAAATTATTGGCAAAGGGTGGACATTTTATATCCATCTAAATAAATCTCGGTTTAAAATGCTTAATTTGTCTGACTTCAAAACCAGAAAATGCATTATTACTTCAGCAAGACTTTTAATTGCCTCTGACAAAAATACATCACATAATCCTTATGCCAACAGCCTACTGGTACCTGATATACTCTCTGACCCAATCTGGTATTGGCATGAAATCAGACAGTAGAAACTCTGTTCCATTCATCATAATATGGTTTTACTTGCTCTAATAACAGGCTCACATCTACTTTGAGCCAAAGAAGAAATATACTATCTTGAGATTCTTTTGATTTTCACGACTAATTATATGCCCGATATTCTTTATACAGAACTCATGAATATATGCAGTCTACAGTGCCGCTTTTCAGATATTGGCAAACTCACAAATAGACAAAAGGAAGTTCTCTATTGCCGAACTTAAAAATTTGAAGCCACTGCCAAATATTTTCAGTTGTTAATCTCTAGTCAAATACTTATAAAGAAAAAAGCAAAATAAAAACAAGCAACTCCAAAGAAAAATATTATTAGAAGCAGGAGCCACACTGTGCTTATGGAGGAGATGTATCAATGCATAAAATCAGCTTCAAAAGCCACTCACCCTACAACTGACATTTTACAACTTTATTTTATTACATATATATGTATATATATATATATAGGGTAGATGTTGAATTGTTCAAAACATTATGACCACTTTCAAATGCCAACATTTTAGTTGTATGTAGCAGTATAAATTCTTGTCATTTTGCCTAAATTTAAATCCCATTTGCAAGATTGAACAGTTCTTCATTCAATGAACTTATTTTCCAAAGTTAAATATAATGTTACAGAATATTTGCAAGGGCTAGGAGTATAGCTTAATAATAAAATGTTGACCCTTTCTATAAGTGTCACACCTCATTTTTCTTTAGGGACTAGTCCGAAATATGAAAGGAAATCTTGAAGTAAATAAGATCATTTTTTTGATGACCAATGTGGCAGTAGTTAACTCTCTGCCATTGGTATTAAGTGGCTACCTTTTATACCTCCAAAAATATTACAGAAGGTGCCTTATGTTCTTGAAAATTATATTCAGTTACCAAGTTAATTGCTTCTGTGGGGTTCTGAAAATCAAATATATTCAGCACAAACAGCTAACTATACATACCTTGGTCTTTAATATTCTATTATTAAAAAAAACTACCTCTGTCAAAAATTATGGAATTAGCACTCTAAGAGGATGTTTCTTTGTTTGTTATATAATGGCATATCAACCTTCCAGGGTTATTTAATGCCAAAGCTATCCTTTTAGAAGGACATTAGTGGTACTATTTAACCCATAGATGGGAGGATACGTTTCCAGGGGGTATTTGTCTGAAAGTGAACGTAATACCGTGACCTGCATACTATGATTCCACCGTCTTGCGCTTTAACCATTACATCACAGGGACACCTACCTCTTAGAGGATGTTCACCTTGGTTTTTTTTTTATTTAGAAGTAAATAAACATCAAATAAAGCATGAAACATTATCCACAGAAGTTCTTGATGAAACTTGTTTCAACCTCAATTTTCTCATAACGACAGCCTCTGAGCTTAGGGCATAACCAAAAGTCACAGGGAGCAAGGTCTGGACTATAGGGACGGTGAGGAACTGTCTTGATGCCCATCTTAGTCAATAGTCTGTGACAAGGATGGAGTTGTGGACTGGTGCATTGTCCTGGTAGAAATGCCACTGACCTGATTTGAAGAGTGCTGGCCTCTTCCCTAGGAATCTCTTCCTGAACTCCCTTAAAACCTCAACATAATAACCCTAACCCTTTGGCCAATCATCTCTGGTGTAGTGACTTCCTTACTCCTCCCATACCTCTCATGATCCCTCACAGATTCCCTGCCTTCCTTGAATCTCTTATGCCACTCAAAAACTGATGCTCGATTCATGCAAGATGCTCTAAAAGCAGTCTGAAGCATTCCATACATTTCTGTGGCATTTTTTCCAAGTTTAAAATACAATTTTATTGCATATCATTCTTCTAAAGTGTCCTCATGTCCAGATTGCACTTTTGAAATTCACCAGCTGTGACAATTAGGCTTTAGTAGGGTGTATTCGAATTGCTGCTGTAGCTGTAGATTTGAAGCTGAAATCATCAAAATTGGTCAGTCATCTCATAACATGTATAGCAATAACATAGTGAATTTTCAAGAGTCTACAACAATTTTCAATGCCAGTACAAAAGAAGTCTAGAAACATATTGAATGCACCATGTATGTACTGCCAATGACCTGGCTTTTAAGCTTTGAGTCCACGAGCTAAGGACACTGCTTGGATTGACAACACTTTATCAACTCTTTCAAAGATAACATCTTCCAAATCCCTGTTAATGTTAAATCAACCACTGGGATGTTGATTGGCCTGTTTCTGTGATCTAATATGTTCAACTCTCTGGTTGTCGGCAGACTACCTGGCCACATAGCAGCACCAACAACTTATTCAACACCATCAACACTCCCTGTTGTCAAAAATAGTGACAGTTGGGTCAACAGTTTCAATGCAAAAGGAACTTCATTCGGATTTCTTCTCTTGTATTTATGGCCAAATAAAAGTTGGTTGTAAATTTAGCTTTTTGCCTATGTTATCTTTGCAGAACTGGCATATCTCTCAGCTCACAACTCTCTCTCTCTCTCTATATATATATATATATATGTGTGTTTATATATTCTTACATGACACTAATTCCTATCAATCCTTGTATAGCAACAGACTACTTAGATAAGGTCGGCCAGTAAAACAACCTGTAGTGGAAAATGGTTTAAGGAGTCAAGACAAAATTTTCCCACCCTCAAATAAGGTTGGTTGCATACATGAGTCAAATATAAAAGCCGCTGATTGGATGAAAGATGGTACGTGTCAAGGTTATATTTTTGCACACCAGAACTACAAATGGAGGAGAAAATTAATTGGCGTAAGAGATTAAAATAGACCAGATGGTGGTTGGCCCTGTTAATGGAAAGAAAGAAAATAGCCAACTCATTGAAGGCAAAAACAACAGCCATACAAATCAAGATTGAAGAAAAACCTTAAGAAGAAAAGAAAAAATGAAACTCCTCAGATTCATCTTGAAGCCACTCATCATCCCAGCAATGATAATTGAAGAGTATATGAAGTTTACCAAATGAGAAAAGAATTTACTAGACTTTCTGTAGACGACAGAAAGAGATGGAAAAAGAGAAAAAAAAAGAGAAAGACCTCTGTGAAGTCTCTGGTGAGACAATGAACTGAAATAGAAAACATCAGAACAGAGATAAGTAAAAGACTTTCTGCCTCATTTTTATCTTTAATGTATTAAAAGCAATCCTGTGTGATGGCAAAGGAATATTCTAGGTGAAGGATATATTTGTATTAATAACTTATTTGAGAGCTCACCCAGAGTATTTTAGATCCTAGATTTGAAAATATTTGTGGGCTTGTTCATAGATTTATTTAGGAATCTTTCATTCATTTGGTCTGACATCATCTTAGTATGTAACTATATATATATATATATAACAGCCATTTTAGTTTTAACCAACTGACTATAGACACAGAATCAAATCTATGGATTAAAAAAGTTTATACTTTTAGAACAAAATTTCCATTTAAACTATTATAGATTTTAACAGACATGCAAAGTTCACTATCAAAGAAAGGATTGAAAAAACACATTCTATAATATCACCGAGATAACAGAAACATTGTGTCATCATCATGTCGTACTGCCAGCATGGACCTCCCTGACACTCTCTTGCCAGTCGTCCCTATTGTCCATTGCTCTCAGTAGGTCTTCAAGACTATATGCTGTATTGGCACAGAGCTGATGTATATAGGTTCAAGCTGGTTATTTTGCCTTTGCTCATTCATGTGAAGGGGTCCGCTGGAGTATATCATTTATGAGTTTGTCCTTACTTCTCCAGCAGTGTCCTGCATGTTTGGTTCGTCTAATTTGGATGGGTTTTCATGATGAATGGAAGGTGGCCATATAGCTGCTCTTTTGTGAGATGTTGCCTCCAGGACTTGTTCAGTATTGCTTGCAGCATTCTTATGTAATTGCCATCAAGCTTTTTCTCTATACGTTTTGTTAGCATCCATGTAATGCATCTATATAGCAGTATTAACATGACTGCTGCTTGGAAAAAACTGTGTTTTATTTGATCAGTCAAGTCTGACTTCCATATGATCAATAACCTTTCAATAGCTGTCCATGCCTTTGCTAGTTGCATGTGGATGTCTTTCCTGGTTGATAAGACTCTGCTCCCTTGGTAGGTGAACTTGCCCACTAGTTTCAGGGAACTACTATTTAGTGTGGAGATGTCACCTCTTTGATTAAAGCACATGTATTCTGTTTTGTCTTCGTTGACATGCAGACCTCTGCCAGCATCAGCTCATTCCAGACCATGTAGTAGGGTTTTGGCTTGGATGGGTGTATTTGCCAAAAGTGCTATGTCATCAACATAGTCTGCATCTGTAATTGTTTGTGTGAGGTACCTTCTGCTTCTTTCCCTTGCCAGCTTAAAACCATTATCTTTCATAATATCAATAGATATTCTAAGCATGTAATCTAGGCAGATGATAAAGAGGTATGGGGCTAATGTGTCTCCTTGCAGCACACCTGCTACAATGTTGAAGTTGGATGTGTCTCCATCCACTTTTGTGTTTTATATAGCATCATTATGGTTGTGATGGTTTCTTTGGGTATGCCATAGGGGAGTAGCATTTGCTCCATCTTCCCTCTGAGTATGGAATCAAAGGCCTGGGAGAAGTCAACAAATAATGTTGTTGCATCAAGGTTTTTTGCACATACACCTTCTAGAATTTGACAAATAGTCAAAATTTGTGATATCGTCGATTTATTTCTCCGAAAGCCATTTTGGTTCTTCCTAAGTATCTACTCAATCTTGGGTTCTATGCAGTTGTGTAGTTGAGCATTGTATATCTTGGCCTCTAGGGATGTAAGGGTTATACCTCGGTAGTTCTTGGCTAATCTGAGGTCCCCTTTTTAGGGAAGGGGAGGATGCATCCCTTTGTCCAGCTGTCTATTGTGTTTTGGTTATAAACAGCATTACAGTGTCAGAGCAGTATGTCGTCAAATTCCTTGGTCTTACATTCTTCTGAGGATATTTCATCAAGCCCTGCTGCTTTCCTATTTTTAATTTTTCTAAGTACTGAGTCAAGTTCTTCTTGTGCAAACTGTCCTAGTTTGATGTTTAGAAACATACAAAAATTCAGAGATAAATCATCTCCAAACACTGACCCTAAATGGCTTTAACATCAAGCCAAGAGATCTTCTAATAGGATGGTCTGATTAGGTTTGACACATAAACATTTAAATAAACAACTGTCTGACCAAAGCAGTCATGTTTAAATCACATCTTGTCTATGTCTTATAGGCAGCTCAATACTAGGTGTCTATGACAGTAAAGATCATTCAAAGGTCAATTGGAGACATTTGTATGAGAGAAAATGGGAATGCTAAGTTACCAGTACATTTTCCACCATTTATTTTGTTGCATTAAAACTCTCTTTAAAACTTTCACAAAAACTTTTTCCAATTATGACTTAAGACTGAAGCTAACTGAGAACAATAAAAAAAATAACATAAAATAAATCTTATTTGTCTAATTACTTTTGTTGGTTGGTTGGCATATCAACCTTTGTAGGTTATTTAATGCCAAATCCATTTTTATCAAAATAGTTCTATTTCAAACAATTCAGTTTAGCATAAGTCTGCTGTTTAATTCTCAGTAAATACAGTTTATAAAAATAGATCTATTTCAAACAATTCAGTTTAAGATAACTACGCAGTTTAAATGTAAGTACAGTTCAATAGTGAAAAACATTTCTATTTCTATTTATATATATATATATAAATATTTCATTTCTATTTGACTATTGGTTTAGTCAAGCAGTTCAAATTCAGCTAATTCAGTTTAGTACAAGTACAGATTTTGTTTACACACAGTTAAATATCAAAACAGTTATCTTTTAAACAATTCAGTTTAGAATAAATACAGTTTCAATGTCAAAAAACAGTTCCATTTCAAATAATTCAGTTTAGCATAAGCACGCAGTTTAAATTTAAGTACGGTTTAATTGTCAAAAACATTTCTATTTCAAACTATTCAGTTTAGTCAAACAATTCAGTTTAGCATAAGTATGCAGTTTAGTTCTATTTAACCCATAGATAGGGCCCTATCAGGTGCTACCATTCCAGGCAAGAGTGGACCTAGTAGCAATGGCAATGAAGAGGTACTTCGCATTCCCCAAAGCTCCAGCATTACTGAAACCTCACCATCAGATTATTTAGTGTCATATCAGGACATTCGTTGGAGGGGTCTTACCCCTCTGCAGAGGTGCAGTCGGTATATTCTACAGTCCCAGCCGACAGGTCAAATTATTTTTGTGTGTGGATATATATATATATATATATATATATATATATATATATATATATATATATATATATTACTTACAAGCTATTAGCTATCTGGAAATAACATTGTTAAGCATTAATAGCATTTTCTCCAAGAGAAGATTCCCTGTTTCAGAAGAATTTAAGTTACTGCCCTGTATTTTTTTAAAGATTAAAGAACTTTTTTTTCAAAGAACTGTTTCTTTGATCAAAGATGAATCAGTACTCAAATAACCTTAAGAAAAGAAGTGTAACGTCAAAAGTTGTGATAAGAAATTTGATTTTCTATGCATAATTTTTAAATGTGAAGTTGTTCCTTTAAAGATTCTTTAAGGTGTTTAAGATTAAACTGGAGTAAAGAAGAACAACAAGTAAATTAATTCAAAGAGCATTTTAAATAGAATTTATTAACTTCCAAATTTGCAAGTGTAGCATATGACGGTGAAAAATAATTAATTAAATAAATTAATTGAAAACCATACCTTTAAGTGTGTTCTCAAATAATTTATAATCTCATTTCAACTGATATTGCAATGATGTATGCGTTAGAAAGCTAAGCTTATAAAATTCTCTATGAATCCAATATTGATAACACAATGTTTCAATTTTATCGAACTAGATCCTAGTTTTCAATTCAAAGTTCTTTCTTGCAGATTAGTTGCTCCACCAATGCTAGAGAACCCTGTCTATTCTACTTTTCTTATTGGTTGACCTATAATTTTGACCTGGGGTCAAAACAGTTTAAATGACAAATTTATATCTCAGTGTAAATGTAGGGTATAGGCTAAACCCAGTCCACAAAACACTAGCCGATTTCAACCTGTTCATTAACTTGTAGGGTTATGTCCCCAGTTCCCTTAGAGATGTTATGTACTTTGTAGACTTTAAAGTCAATAAAGGATTACTGCTACTATAGCCAAGGCTTGTTTGTTCCGTCTCAGTCTCTTCATTTTCTATTACAAAACCCAGTCCATAAAACACTGCTGTAAGAATAACTGTCTGAATGTCTTGGAAAACAGAATTTAGTCTCAACAATTTTTCAGAAAAGAAATATTAAATAAAGCTCAGTAGAAACAAATTTGAAATGATTCATAAGACCTTAAAAATTAAGAAATAATTTTCATAATGCATTGACAGTATTATGAATATTTCTCTTGATTTATTCAACCCCATTGCCACAGGAAGGATGTGACATAAGGTCAATTTTCTTAAGTGGAGTACAGCTGGTTTGAATTCAAAATTTTCTTTCTCCTAGACTGATAGCCTAACCAAGGTTACAGAACCCAGTTTTCTTTACTACTTACCTCTAGCTAGGGTAGAACAGACGGATTTATACCTTTCCCAAGAGTATTAGTGTGATGTAGAATACAAATGGCTTTGTTCAAGATTAGAAATTTGGTTGGTGAGTTTATTTCCTATGATGATAACCATATTTTGCTCATCGCTGAGAGGGAGAGATATTTGGGTACTTGTCAGCTAACGATTTGGTTTAGATAAAAAAAAAACTCAACACTTTTTTCTTAGAAAAATAATCACTTCTTTTTTTTCAAACATAAAGTTCACACACTGAAAAGTAAAAATTAATACATCTATTTAGTAGGTGTGCCAAAGTGAAGAGTCTCAATTTTAACATTATTTCTCAAGACTATATCAGTCTTCTCATGGGCGTACTGTTCAAGTGCTTGATGTATCACTTAGTGTAAATGAGTAGGTCATGTTTGACAACTTGTCAAGTTTGAGATTGTGATCTTTTCAAATCCATACTTCCAGCCTGCACTCTATCTTACTTCCTATGAGCCCAAGTTAGTCCTCTGGTACCAAGTTTGGCACAAGACCCTATGCTTTGAGTACCTTTCTCAGCATATACATATTTGCCTTAAGTAAATTAAACAGCCACATTCCAAATTTCAACTTAGTTGATTGAGTTCATTTTCTTCAATTAAAACCATAATACGACCTACAGGAATAAATAAAATGATGAGCAAGCAAAAACGGGAGAGTTTCCATGGTATCATGCTGGATAATGACTTTGACATAAATAAGTTCAAATTCCAGTCAGACTATTATGTTCACTTTTGGACTAATGGCTATGAGAAAGGCATGAACCTCCTCATCCTCCTGATATAGGTTAAACAGTACCACTGCTGTTCTTCCACAAGTACGGCTTTGGCATGAGATAACCCATGAAGGTTGATATGCCATTAAACAAAAAAAAACTAAACCAAACCAAACAAAAATAGGGGTGGGGGAACAAGAAAATAAAGATCTAACCATGACTCAAAAGAAGAAAAAGGACTATCTTTCTTTAAAAACCTATAGACAGTATCTCTATCATCCACAACTCACCAGGGGTGTCCCCGTGGTGTAATGGTTAAAGCGCTGGACTGTGTGATCGTAGTAAGTGAGTTTGAACTCCAGTCACACTAATACATTTACTTTCAGACAAATAGCCTTGGGAAAGGCATGAACCCCCTTATCCTCCAAGCTATGGGTTAAATGGCATTCTATACTACAGGCCAACTCATGGTACGACTGAGAGCCAAAACTGGAGGCCTATTGAAAAATGTATAATTTTCAGAAATTTTAGAAGAAAATTAAGTCAACTACTTTTGAAGATACTTAGAATAACATTTTGATTCACACCTGGGGATAATAGGATGTGTTGAAAGTTAAATAAATGAAAATATGTATTTTTGTGATGGACACTGATAATTATTAGACAACACAAAGGGGTAATTATGATTTCTGGTAAAAGATGTAATACCCATAATATTGAATCAGAAATATTTATATTATTTACAGGTGTCACTGAACCCTTTATTCAATCTATTCCTTGCGAATGAATAAAGAGTTTGGTTTAAATTTACATTACAGTTACTGGGTTTGACAAACAGAACCCGAGAAGGCTGGAAGACATCAGCCAAAGTGTGTATATAACAATCAATCACCTCAGAAATAGAGACAAATAAAACAAAATCATTCAAGGAAAGTTTTCAAACTTTTAGAGCTGGTTCTTTTTCAGTTCTGGGTGTACTATATGTTATATTCTGAGTTGTTGATATCTATAATATGAATGTTGTGGGCGAGAAATGCGTATGGTTGCAAAACAAAGAACGTATAGGTACTCACAATAACACAGTAATGATGTTATAGAAAATTTTATAAATAGATTAAGTACAGAGAGTAGAATGGAGAAATATGTTCACAGTTAAAGAATGAATTCAGTGGTAGTAGTTACAAAGTTCATGTACTGTACTTGTCTCGTGGTGAAGGGATGGTTTTCTTGGAAACAAGGGCAGCGTTCCTCACGGCGGCGATCGTTTGAAGTATCGGATGACAGGCGCCGGACGGTGGGGAAGAATCTTTAACACGAGTCGTGTGAAGGAACAAGTCTGGTGATAATTATTTGGTCCGTCTATTTATATATTTTCTGTAGGCTCAGAAACGGCAATTTTTGTGCCCCGCGGGAAGCGTTCCGATTGGATATTTATTAATGTATTTTTTTTTTTGTTAATTTATCGCAAACGCAAGTTCTGCGCGGAGCCGATGCGTGAGCGACTAACTTTTCATTTTGAGTTGAGAACTCGAAGTGGTAACTTCCGTTTTTTTTTCTTTTCTTTCTTTTTGTTTTTTCAAATCAAGGCAAGATCTCGTCTTGTAACATATATTTGCAAAAATAGAAGCACGCTTTTTCTTCATGTTGAAAAAATGAAACTCAGAAATAAGTATAAAAATGTTACTTAAGGATTTATAGTAATGCTTTTCCTTTATTGTATGGAAAAGGATGAAACAAAAAAAAAAAAAACAAACCATTGGCAAGCATGGTCAGAAGGAATTTTAATTTTCCACGGTCAGTTAAATTGGTATATTTTCCATACTTTACTTTTGAGAATAAAAATGGGTTTCATATACACTGGATTGATTATCATTTCTTGTAATATATCCAACTATGTACACAAGAGCCATTTTTATTTCATTAGAAAGAGATGGTTCTAAATTTTCCAGACAGTCAAATATTTCTGAACCTTCCTCACAAAGTTTATTATCACAAGATGTACATTAGTGACCTGGATTAACATCAAATTCATCAATATTTACATTTTGATTAAAAAGTAAAGATGTCAGCTTAATATGCAGCTTTTCAATACACTGTTGAACATAAATAAAATAGTTGCCGCCTGATCCTAAGCGAAGTTTACCAAATTCTTTTTCTAATTGATCAGTTGAAAATTGCCAAAGTAGTACATATTTATGATTAGTAGCTAAAAAGTGTCAACATAGACTAATAATTTCATTGCAAATAGGATGTATGGCAGTAGCAGTGTTTTGGGATAATTGTTTTTTATGATTACCTTGACTGCCAGCCATATATTAAGAGGCATTTTACTAAATTCAATGATAAAATAAAATTGGGTGTCATTTGGAGATCTGATTTCAGCTTGTAGAGGATCATTACATAATTTATCAATTTGAAGAAACTTAACATTTAAAATTTTCCACCATGTCAAAACCTTGTTTATGATGAGGGCAGTATAATTCTTATCTACACTTATTCCAGACTGAGTGAGAAGTGCATTATATGTTTTTTCAGAAAATACTCTGAGGTAAGTAAAAACCTGTTGTCTTTCTATTGGCATTGGAGCAATGGAAATTTCATTTAAATCTGAAAGTTTTACTAGTCTTTCAGATTCAAAACTATATAGCTGTTTAAGATGTGCCCATTTTGCAACTCGTCTTACTCCATCATCATCAAAGATTAGTTCTCCTGCTTTTTCTGTCAGCCACAAATTGCGAATAGTTTTCAAAAGATGAACATAATCAAAATGTAAATGTTCATTATCTTCAGTTAACCAAAGTTTTTAAGGAAGTGTAGGATATAATTAAAAAAAAAAAAAAGCTTGATTTATTTGGTTGCCATCACATATAATAGCCTTTATTGGCCTTACACTCCTATAATTTAAATTGGGCGGTATGCCACTTGTTCCCACAACAAAGATGGCGGACACACACAAATATTCAGTGTTGGGAAACCATTGGCCAGGAGAACCACGTGACCTGCTTAAAACTACGTCCACGTTTGAATTTCATCCCGCGTTTTTTGGAGCCAATTCCAAGACACGTATTTTCTATAAATACGTTGTTTTCAAACACTTTTTCTCTTTTTTACAATTCCTATTGCAGCGCTAACACACTCTCTCCGGTGTGACTCTCTTATTCACCAACAGACGTCAAAAGCCACAAAATGGATAAACCACGCAAACTTTCTTTTCCTCAAAATACTTTGCCTATGGAACTTTTTCCAGCCTCGGAAACACCAACTGTTTCAAACCACAGGAAGAAATGAACATTTAAAAATATGTAGTCGACATGAATAGGACACTTTTATTATTTAACCCTTTCTGTAGTTTTAGTTGTGTTAGACACACACACATACACACAGGACTATTTTACGAACAATATAGAACCATAGCAATATTTCAAATGTATCATTGCATGTTTTGTTCTGAATATAAATTTGTTTTGTTTGTTGCCTTGTTTTGAATGTTCCTTTTGTCTACACCGTTTCATATCTTAACTCGTTTGTTTCATTTACTACATTTGTCTCCATGTGCCTATTTTACCTTTTTCCGCGTGCCTTTTTACAAACATAACATGCCACTAAGTAAAACATATACTAAACCACAACATTAAATTTTGGGGGACTAAACATATCTACCAAATAACATGTCCCCCTACAAATTGGCGACCTTCTGACTTGTGAGAACACGCAACCACATAAAAAAACACAAATTAAATATATCCCTACAAAATGGAACTTAAATACCAAAACACAGTCACCTCCTACACCTTTACATCAGCTGATACAGATGTGATGGCCGGGAATTTTAACTCAATTTGTTCAAATAAAAAGGCTGATGTTAATTTCGAAATTGGAATCAATTTGGTCAGAAATTTTGGACCCCCATTGAGACATATCAACAATATACTAAGTACTGTTTGAGCAAGTAGAAATGGATTGTCAACTGATTTACCAAATAGTTGTTAGCCATGAGGTAGCAATATTTATTTGATATATACTTCATCAGGGAAAATTATACACCCTTTTTGACTGGTATTAAGAGTATTAAAAAAAGATAACAAAAAAAAAAAAGAAAAGATTTTTCATTAAGTTTTGAAACTTTTGATGTCATCCTTCCTAATGTTGCTAATAAGGGTAATTGATCTATAGTGGTTTTGAGGGAATTAGTTATTTTCCCGAACACTATAGATTTTATGGCACAGAAATGAATTACGAGACTTTGATTTAACAACAAGCAAGAACGAAAGTTTTTATTTGCAGCTTTGAGGCGGTTTGTTCTTAGTGCTGCAAGACTCGTGGTGGTTAGGCTTGTTGGTTTTGGAGACGCGATAGCTTAGCGGGATGTTGAGATGGCAGCGTGTCGTTGGACGTGTGAGGGAAGTATTCAAGGTCACCGTGTAGTTTTGTGTGTCTGGTAATTGGGGAGAGTAGGCGTTATCTCCATTAATGTGACCAGAGGTGAATTGAGAGCTAGGCGTGTCGGGAGCGAAGTGGCGCTCGGATCGACAGAGTAAATTTTTGTGGTGCTTGTGGAAGGCATGCTGAACGTATCTAATTCATATTCAACTGAGATTCCTTGGTCTAAAATATATTAGACCCAAAGAATCCATAAATTAGATTGTTCCCTCGTTGAGTGTCCATGTTGCTGCTGCTAGGGTTAAAGCCACAGTGAGATGTCCACACTGGGTGGCTTGTTTAGCTAAAAAGCATCGCTAAGCAGGGACGACCAGAGGCACGTCTGTTCTGGTCGCCGCCTCAAGCTGAAGAGAGTGTGTTTGGCCGCTCACCCGTTTTGCTAGCCGGAAATGAAGGTCCGGGCTGAATAGGATATGTCATCCTGATTGGGTGAAATTCAGTGTTGAATTAAATAGCGCGCCAAAACAAAATACGAGATTTTTCTCTTCTCTACAGGCTGCTAATATAACACTTAATTCCATAATGAAATGTTTCAAAGTACAAATTGTTATAAATTCTCAACATAAAGAGAGGAATACCATCAAGAAATTTTGATGATTGAACAGTTAAAATATTTCATCCAAAAAGGTTACAACTGGACATATAAAGTCTTTTTTGTTGTAAAGCAGACTCTCTTTCAAATTTGTATAATTAATTAATTATAATTCATTTCATCTCATTCTAAAAAAGCATTAAGTTCATCAGCAATTTGATTTCTCACAGTACTGGAGGTTTTTTTTTTAAATATTCCTTTGAACAACTGAGGGGATTGGTATTTGACTACTTGGCACACTTGGCCGTACAGATGGTGGATTTTTCGGAAAACGATAAACTGGTATTTCATTAATCTCATCACACATAGTTTTGTCTTGCTGGCTTCAGTAATTTGTTTTGCAAGCAAACACACAACACTCCTGGGGCATGGCAAGGAATTAAATTATAGCGGTTAATGGGAAATAGTTAATTTCCCTAACACTATATTTTTTAGGCAACACAAATGAATAACAAAACTTCTTTTAATAACACAACAAAGTAAGGTTTATTTCAGTAGCAGGCGTGAAGGAGTGAGAGTGAGAAAGTGTCTCTTTTGCGTCGCTGGTCTGTATGCTGGACCTTGGTTCGTAGGAAGCGTGTTTAAAGCTAGCAGTGAGCGAAGTGTTCCAAGTGGAATCAGTGCAGTCATGTGAGAGATATATGTTCCTTCTGCTAGCTCCAGACTCTCTCTGACGTTGTCCGTTGTACAGAAAAGGGACCAGAAAAAATAGTTCCTGAGAGGGAGAAGGAATCAATGCGCTCTGCCAGTTGATTGGTCAGTGAGTGACCGATTCTCTTAACAGGGGCATTGATTCGCGAAAGGAAATAGATCTGTGGCTGCTACAAAATAATATCTGAAATGGTAAATTAAACCTATTTAACAAATATTTCTCTTACTACTTCAATTTAGGGGTAAATTTTCAAACTAAATTAATTATACTCTTAATTACAGCTTTTATCCACTCACCACACCCAAATACACTACAATAAATTAAAGCAAAAAATTTTAGAGAGTTGTTTTCAGCTTGAAAATCCACTTTTTAATTAAAAAAAATGGAGGTGGGTATGGTTTTGTTTGGGGTATACTGTCAGGTTTGCAGTTTTGCACAATGTTATTAATTGTTTAATTATCAAATATAAAACTGTTTTTAATTAAACAAAAAATAGTAATGGCATCATAGTTCCATTAAACTAGAAATTTTAAAGTTTTATTACTTGAAAATTCTATATCAAATTCAAAAACATTCATTAGTAACTTTTCCTTTAGTTTGGTTATTTTTTATGCTTTAAAGTATATAAATATAAATACATATAAAATATATATAAAGTATATAAATATAACATATATAAAATATGTCTGAAATATAACTATTTTTTACCTTAAAACAAAACAACTAAAAGTAAAAATAATGCTTTTTGTCCTTTAACAACAATATCAGAAAAATATTAAAATAAATGTGATAAATAAAATGGTATTATCATTCTTTAAAGATAAATTTTGTAGTAAAAACATGAAAACAAGCACCAAAAAAAACGTCAAAGGACATAAAAGGAAACCTTTCTAAAAAAGAATTAATTAAAATATTGACATTAACTCCGAGTAATACAATTTATTAATATTATTTGTTCTTTAATTCGAATAAGTGAAATAATTACAGTTCATCATTTTGTAATTAATGTAGTCAAATTTAATATTTATTCTTTAACTTTGGAAATTCGCTTTTTTTTTACTTTTAATGGAAATATGGGATAATGTTTTAATAAAGAAATGCTAATGAACATTTCTCTATCAAAATTTTATTCAAATTTATAATTTAAACTTAAACTTTTAATAGAAAAACGTTGACATGCTAATTTTTATTACAGTTAAAAACTTGAGAAAATTTAACTTTAATATCTTTTATGTTATGTTTTCATCCACACTAACAATGTTTTTTTTAATGATATCAAAAATAAATATCAAATTCAGTAATGTTACAAGATGAGATCTTGCCTTGATTTGAAAAAAAAAAAAAAACAAAAAGAAAGGAGAAAAGAAGAAAAGAAAAAAAAAAACGGAAGTTACCACTTCGAGTTCTCAACTCAAAATGAAAAGTTAGTCGTTCACGCATTGGCTCCGCGCAGAACTTCCGTTTGCGATAAATTAACAAAAAAAAAAAAATACATTAATAAATATCCAATCGGAACGCTTCCCGCGGGGCACAAAAATTGCCGTTTCTGAGCCTACAAAAAAGATATAAATAGACGGACCAAATAATTATAAGTCAGAACTGCTCCTTCACACGACTCGTGTTAAAGATTCTATGCCACCGTCCGGCGCCTGTCATCCGATACTTCAAACGATCGCCGCCGTTAGGAACGCTGCCCTTGTTTCCAAGAAAACCATCCCTTCACCACGAGACAAGTACAGTACATGAACTTTGTAATTATCACCCTGAACTCATTCTTTAACTATTAACATATTTCTCCATTCTGTTCTCTGTGCTTAATTTATTTATAAAATTTTTCTACAACATCTTTACTGTGTTATTGTGAGTATCTATACGTTCTTTGTTTTGCAACCATACGCATTTCTCGCCCACAACATTCGTATCACAGATATCAACAACTCAGAATATAACACTGGTGTCAATCGTGCAGCAAAACAAGTATGGAATACTCCGGCCTTTCTCGATCAGAAATCTTGGAACTTATAAAACAGCAAAAAGCAGCGATTCTCGAAACGAAAATTGACATGGAGCCGGCAGATAACCCGCAAGCACAATTAATCATTAGTGAACTGAAAACAGACCTCCACGAACTTTTAACTGCTCTGCAAACTACCGCGCACGATCGATCGCACAGATTGCAACAACACACCACAAACTATGAGCTTCTATTGCGACAGCAGTCACTTCGGGACGCCACAAAATCCATCCGGACCTTTGAACCGGGCAGCGATGTAAACTGCTTCATTACCGACCTTAATAAGGCTTACACCATACATGTTAAGCCAGAATTAAGGGAATATCCTGCAATGGAGAAGGAGTTTGTCAAGCTGGCAAAGCAACTACTGGACGAAGGCATCTTCCAGCAGATGGAGGACTCAAGACAGCCCACGTCCACGTTCGAGGAACTAAAGGCTTACCTTATATCCACCCACGGGAGCCAAATGACAAACTTTCAGTACCTAAGCCGAGCATGGGACCTTCAGCGACATGAGGGAGAGAAACTCACTGATTTTGCAGGCCAACTTGAAAACACAATACGAGAGGCTACAGTCCACATCACGGCTAAATTCAAGTCGGACAGACAAAATGCTGAGATTACGGCTGAAACTGCGTTTTCCCTAATGGGGGCCATGCTCATGAGTGAAAAGATCAAGGCATGGGCACCTAACATCTATCCACACCTCGTCAAAACCATGGACAGACACTACTCAGCGGGTGGTATAGCCAGCGATGCGCAACGCTATCTTGATCGTGGTATCAAAACGGACATCACCACCGCCGCTGAAACCACTGCGCTGATGGCGAGCCAACCTACACACTCTGACAAATCTCGTAGCCTTGAAAGTGACAAGATACTAGCCGACGTACAGCTACAGTTGCTGGATCTGAACAAGCAACTGCGGCAAACCCACAGGCGGAACTCATCCATTGTTGACTGGAAAAATCGAACCGCCCCCGCCTCCAACATGAAGCACAACCGGGCACAAAGAAGCGACCACTGACATCGGTTTACCTGGAACAGATAGCGATCAGCACAACCATGAACACGCGACGCGCTTCGACGAACTGGATTTTCAGTTGGGACCGAACGAGATGTGATGACTCGTTCCCAGGTCCATGTATCCACTCAGCATCATCACACATTTAACTTTCAAATGCGACCTGATCTCCGATCGCCCCTTGTTCAGATCAACCTCCGCAACAACGGCATCACATTCTCCGCTGTAGGCATGTTGGATTCCGGATGCACGACTTGCATCATTCCCATTTCTCGCTTACCCGAAGATGCAAGAAGACACATGTCCAAATCCAACATCCGAGTCAAGGGAATCGGAGGGAACATCTCTATTCTGGGCAAGCTCACCTGCGACATTACCTTGGGTGACGATACTTCCCCCGCTTTCTGCAACATCGACACACTGATCACGACATCAGACATTCCCATCTTGATCGGTCAGAACATACTCGGCCACCACACATTGTTATCCTATACTATCGATAACCAGAAAGCTACTGTAGAACTTGCGCGCACACTCCCATCTGGCAAGCTAAAACATACTGTTCCGCTCTCTACAACCTTCCATCCAAGGATAAAACCGACCCACAACCTTTCACACGGCGCCCTAACCATTTCCAATGAGAACCACGAGCCACAGCCAGATCATCGCCTAACGGGTTGACTCTCAACCAAAAACTCCATTGGCTTAAGCAAACCGTAGGCCTATCGCTTCCAGACCATCATAGCCGTAGTGAATTAGAAGCTACCGCCGATTTACTCATCAGCTATGCGAACATTCTCGGCACCGACGACAATAGAAGGGGCACTTTCATAAAGCCCATACGCATACCAACCAACGGCCAATCCAGGAGCCAAAAACAGCACCCTATAGCCCAAGCACTGGAGGGTGACGTTGACGCGGAAATTGCCCGCATGGCAAGTGAGGGCGTTATCGAACCTTGCAACGACCCTAAAGGATTTAACAGTCCCGTTTTTGCCGTCCGCAAGAAAAACGGAAAGATTCGAGTGGTCGCAAATTTCAAAAGAACCCTCAACAAGGTGTTAGTCGATCTCGACCCATACCTAATACCTACCATTGACTCGACATTCAACAAGATTGGCGAAGGTAACAAGTACTTCTCAACACTCGACCTCCGCAATGGCTATTGGCAAATCGTTATTGACGAACTTGACCGCCATAAAACGGCCTTTACTTGGAAAGGACGCTGTTTCCAATACACCCGTCTGGCCTTCGGTCTAACATCCGCTGGACAAATCTTCTCTCGATGCATAGCTGAGGCTCTTGACACAGTGGCCTCACACGCGAACATATCGTCATATATCGACGATAATCTTGTCCACGCCAAAACCTTCGAGGAATATGTGACAGCGCTGGAGCAATTATTTATTGCTCTACGCAAGTTCGGATTAAAACTAAACCCGGAAAAATGCATTTTTCTTGCGTCCGAAGCTAAATTTCTCGGTCGCATCGTGAATAGCGACGGGTTCAAGGCCGACCCCGAATATGTCCGCGCCATTATCGACATGAAACCCCCGACAACGAGAAAAGAATTACAAAGTCTCATCGGACGTCTCGTATGGATTCGGCAATTCATCGAGATACGCCTTAACGAGAGCATCAGAACCGACATGTTCTCCAATCTAATGGCCCCCATAAACGAACTAAACAAGCCCGGACGGACATTCGTCTGGACCGAAGGGGCCAACAAGGCTTTCAATAAAATTAAGAAGCGCCTCGCTTCACCGCCAATCATCTCATTCCCCGACTTCACCGGACTCTTTACCCTCACCACCGACGCCAGCGATATCGCATGTGGGGCCATTCTCATGCAAGAGAATAAACACGGCCAAAAGAAAATAATAGCAGTGGCCTCACACACCTTTAATGCGACGGAGCGCAACTGGTCAACAACTGAATGCGAGGCATATGCGATAAAATGGGCCATCACCAAATTCGATTACTTCTTGCGTAGTCATCCCTTCGTCGTCCTCACAGATCATCGATCTCTAACATACTTGGATCAACGTGAATTCAACAATGCAAAGATACGACAATGGCAGGAGGAAATATCGTGCTACAAATTCGTCTTGGAAAATGTAGAAGGTGATTCGAATGTCTGGGCAGACATGCTCAGTCGGAGATATGGCCACAGCAAGGACAAGCTTACGGCAGACCCGACACCTGCAGGGAAGCGCTTCAAACTCCAAGGCTCCTGTCTAAACATCTACGTTCCATCCTGGTGCCTTGGCGAAATCAAGAGCTCCCAGCTGCTCCCTGGGACTCACACAACACGGAACATTCAGCATCATCTGCAGGCCATCGACGCATTCCTCGCGTTTCATGCCACATCGACCATCCCGGTTGAAGAGATAGCTGACCACATGGGTATTGCAGCGGAACAAGCCTCTGATGACACACTTTCAAAAATCATCAGAGCTCTTCAGTTGGCAACCCCAAGACCGGACGCTACCCTACTCGACCCCAAAGATCATCGTACCGGGCGATATAAGAAGCACATGCACCAATTCTACTTGGAACCTGGTACATCTGTATTGATGATCAGGGATACTACAAACATACCAAAACTGGTAGTACCCTACAAGCTCCGGACAAAATATCTCCACCAAGCCGATGACTGTGTCAACCACTCAGGGATCTCCCGCATGCAGGAACACCTATCCAGCTACTGGTGGGAGTTCAAAAATCGCGATATCAGGGCGTATGTTCAGTCATGCCAAACCTGCGCTAAACGCAAGGGAAATTACGGCATGCGCCGAAACTGGTCCACAGGCCATTGCAAGAGAGGCAGAAAACCATTCGAGGTTGTCTACATAGATTTTGTCTCAATGCCCCTCTCAAAGGGCAAGCGGTACATCCTTACTATTCTAGACAGCTTCAGCCGCCACCTCATGGCCATGCCATGTGCCAGAGACCACGCAATCGACGCAGCCCGGGGACTCTACCAGTTCTTTCTTTGTCACCGCGAGATTCCCTGCATTGTCTCCTCCGACCGAGGAACCCACTTCACTGGTGAGGTCTACAAGGAATTTTGTGACCTAACCTCGATCACCTGGGAACTTCACTGCCCGTGGCGACCACAAAGCTCGGGGAACTTTGAGAGGCAACACCGGACCTTAAAAAACGCCCTTTACATGATCTGCGAAGACAGAAACTGTGAATGGACGGACGTTCTCGAATCGACAGTTTCCTCAATGAATGCCACAGCCAACACCGCCACTGGTGCATCCCCGCATTACATTATCACCGGCCGCCAACCAAACATTGGTCTACCGAAGATCCCCTGCCAAGACATCGTTAACAACAACCCAGGTGCTTACGGTATGCAGATAAACGCTTTGCTCCGACAGGTGCATCAAAGAGTCGCCTTGGCGAACAACGAGGCTGACCACAAAATGGAAGCCAAACTGAACCGCAGCGTCTTCAAAGACCCGATACAAGTCGGTGACAAGGTGCTACTCCACCGACTGCAATCCGCAACAGCCCACTTATCTCACCTGCCTTGGATAGGTGACTTTGAGGTCACCAAAACGAACGGTTTGGTGGTCCAAGTAAAAAACGAAAACTGTGAAACGCATTGGGTTCACCGCGGACACGTCCGTCAACTCGTACCGCGACCAAATGATCTGCAGCACATACATCGCCCACCCCCACCTCCAGCTCTATCCCCACCTCACCAAATTCCCAATCACCCGTCGACACGACCACTCCTACCTCCTTGTCCACCCCGGCAACCTACCCATCACCCGTTGTCACGACTCCCTACACTTTCGTCAGGGGAGCATCTTGTCGCAAATGACTGCAGATCCGGAGACAATACCCAAAACCCAACGAAACGAACAACACGCGGGCAACTCCCAGCACGCTTTAAAGACTTCGTTATGTGCCAAAAAACAAAATAAATAATACACAACACCAAAACAAAACACGCACGCAAGCAAGCACTAACAACATAGCAACCTCAAATCATGGTAAGATCTAGGGGAGCTGTTACAAGATGAGATCTTGCCTTGATTTGAAAAAAACAAAAAGAAAGGAGAAAAGAAGAAAAGAAAAGAGAAAAGAAGAAAAGAAAGGAGAAAAGAAGAAAAAAAAACGGAAGTTACCACTTCGAGTTCTCAACTCAAAATGAAAAGTTAGTCGTTCACGCATTGGCTCCGCGCAGAACTTCCGTTTGCGATAAATTAACAAAAAAAAAAAAAAAAAAAAAATACATTAATAAATATCCAATCGGAACGCTTCCCGCGGGGCACAAAAATTGCCGTTTCTGAGCCTACAAAAAAGATATAAATAGACGGACCAAATAATTATAAGTCAGAACTGCTCCTTCACACGACTCGTGTTAAAGATTCTACGCCACCGTCCGGCGCCTGTCATCCGATACTTCAAACGATCGCCGCCGTTAGGAACGCTGCCCTTGTTTCCAAGAAAACCATCCTTTCACCATGAGACAAGTACAGTTCATGAACTTTGTAACTATCACCCTGAACTCATTCTTTAACTATTAACATATTTCTCCATTCTGTTCTCTGTGCTTAATTTATTTATAAAAATTTTCAACAACATCTTTACTGTGTTATTGTGAGTATCTATACGTTCTTTGTTTTGCAACCATACGCATTTCTCGCCCACAGCATTCGTATCACAGATATCAACAACTCAGAATATAACAGTAATGACATTGAATTTATGAAAAAAATAAAATTATATGATTCATTTTATAATAAAAATAGTTAGAAGAAACTAAATTAAATTTTGTTCAAATTTGTTTAATGTTTAATTGTTTTGCTTCTTACAATAAAACAAATTGCTCAAAAAGAATTGCATTTTATCAATAAATAATTCTTTAAACTTAAATTAAAAAATGTTGAACAAACTTTAAGAGGGAAAATGCCAAAAATGAATAAAACTTTAATTCAAAAACGTTAAAGCTTTAAACTGAAGTAAATCTTTTTGTGTGAGTGAATTTCAGCCCCAAAGTTTTTACAATTTAAATAAAAATAATGTATCAACTCAAACTAAAATAATCAAATATACTTACTTCAACTAAATAAGTTAAATGATGTTTCAACCAAAGGTAAAATTAAAAGATTCCTTTGAATTTCTTGAGCTGATAACACTAGGGTATATACACAGTACACAGCAGTTAGCTCAATCTGAAACTAAAAAAGACCTAATTCTATCCCTTCAATAAAATCTGCCTCCAGTCTAATGATTTGTGTGCACTATGAAGTGGCCTGTAGTATAGAATGTCATGGTAGGAAGCCCCTTAAACCCACATCTATGGGTTAAATAGTACCACTACTGTCCTTCTAAAGGGATTGATTTGGCATTAAATAACCCGAGAAGGTTGATATGCCATTAAATAACAAATAAACACAACTCACCAGTTTCACTGCGAAACAACTCATGTTTTGTTGTTGAGTAAAGATTAGTTAGCCACAGGTTCAGATCAAAACCACATAAACCAGGGGTCAGCTTCATAAAGAAAAAAGAAATATAAACCAATTCCAGAAAACATACACATTGTCATTTTTATTCACTCTTCTATTTTATCTTGGAAGGTGGAGGGTGCATGGGCAGTTTTCAATCCTGCTCTATCTCTAAATAGCCAATTGCTAACTTTTGTGCAAAGCACTACTGTTCATGGTGACCCACTGCTGTTTACTACCCTAGGCCCAATCTACTCTGGCTCTGTAACCGATATGGATGGTGGGTTGGAAGGAACTGCAGAACCCAACTACAATTAGTCTGTGCTACTACTTCCTTGAATATATGGGACCCTAACTTCTGAAAAAGAAAACCCTTATTCCCACACGGAAACCCCTTCAGTATAAAAAAAAATTAAAAAGTAATATCCTTTGCTACAGACAACCTTTGACCATACTTACACCAAAGTCTTCTGTTTATTAGAGACCTAAAAAAAAAACTAAGCATTTTATCCCTTTGATACTTGTATACATACATCCATTTACCTATGTAAATGCTACCTCTTCCCATAGACACCCTTATAGATGAGTTCATCTGTATGAACCCATGTACATTCATATGTGCTCTGCCTATATGCATACATACTTGTATATACATTATTGTACTTAAATATGTGCACTTAGAGACAGAAGAACTTATAGTGTCACAGTACATCATCATAGCAAATTTCTATCTAGATTTCAACACCATTCTAGGGAAATTTAATAAAAAATATCACCATGTTAAACATTATTTAATAGGTCGTTAACTAAATGAATTTTAAAAATTCTGTTTGTAACCATCATTCTGGTTTTATGTTACACTGGAAAAGAAAAAAAGATCCCTCCTTTTGCTCTTAACAATATTCATGATTAATCATGCTTACACTTGGTGGGTATGAGGAATATTGTATCCCCTAACTGGAGATGATTTTATATATAATGAAAAGTGAATGCTATTTTTCATTCATAATAACTACTCGTTTTTTGGCTTCTGAAATTTGACACCCAATTCACTTACTTCCAAATAAAAAATTTAACAAATCAACATTTTAATAGTGTGCTAACTCCATAATTTTTTCTAGGGAATTGTATAAAAATGCATAGAGAAATGATTTTTACTATAAAAATGCATAGAGAAATGATTTTTACTATAAAAATGCATAGAGAAATGATTTTTACGATAAAAATGCTTGAGAAAAGATTTTTATTACAAAAATACTTAAAAAAATGCTTGAATGAATCAGAAATAATTTTCATTATAAAATGCATTGGATATGATTCTTACTATAAAAATGCATTGAAAATGATTTTTACGATAAAAATACATAAGAAATTATTTTTATTACAAAAATACATTAGAAATAATTTTTACGATAAAAATACACAGTAAAAAAAATCTATAAGAACATCCTGTAAGTGTGCTAATTCCATAATTTTTCATCAGCAGTTGTACTAGTTTATATTTTTACAAATATATCTTTAAATATTACTGTTTTAGTTATATTCTAAAACCTTTCCAAACTTTTCTTAAGACAAAAATAAAAGGATTGATCAATTGTTCAACAACTGTAAATATCCTTTAGCTAAACCAACAATTCCAAATAATTGTACAGTGTCAGTTGATTATTACCATTCAGCAGAATACCTAGAACCAAACTGATTGAAGCTCTATTACCAGCAAGACAGATGATCGTATTATTTACTTCACTATATTTCCCAGCTATTTTGAACTGAATGACTAGACTCCACATCTTATTACATATATAGCAAACACCTGTTCTATCAAATATATGGATTTTTATAGCTTCAATGACAAGCCATTTTATTCATATCCTTATTTTTCAACCAATTTTGCATCAGTAAAATTGTTAAGAAGGAAATACAATGCTCTTCTTTTTTTCCTTGTTATATTTCATTTCCTTTTCTTTCTACGACTTCTTTTCATTCCCATTTCTTCTGATATTTGTTTTTATACTTTCATTTCTTTCTTTATCATTTGGTTGATTTTCTTATTCTTTGGTCAATATTCTGAATATTGGATTTCAAATGAATATTGAAAGATATGAAATATTGGATCTTATGTCCATGCCCTGGGAACACTTCCTGATAAGTATACTATTGTTGCAATAGACAACAAATTAAGGAACAGTAACACCTTGCCAATTACCTCTGATATACATGCTTTATATTTGCTTGCTCATGCAAATACACACACACGAGGCACTCATGATCTAACGGTTATCTTCATGGAAAATGTATTTGGAGAGCCGAGTTCAAATTACGTACAAAATTGTTTGATTTCACATAGCAATGATTCCTTTGGGGAAAGTTTGGTGCAAATTATTCTGCCACCAACTATAGGTAAATAATAGGACGGATTGAAATTTTCCTTCACCTTGGTAGAGAGCCCTGTCTGCTGTATTATTTTACCTATAGTTGGTTTGAGAATAAATGGATATATGCCTTTACTAAGGTCATTTGCATAAAGTATATAAATATATATATATATATATATATAGGGGTGGTACTAAAAATTTTTGCCATTTTAAAGCCTAAACAACTTTTGAATAAAAAATGGTAAAGAAATTTTTTGATATGAATTTTGAATTGTCAAATATAATATTCTTTGAATAAAAAAGATTTGTTTTTTGGAATGACAAGGGTTTTTTGTGATACCCACTATCTCTCTCTCTCTCTCTATATATATATATATAAATTTATTTATACATGTGTAAGTAATGTATAAACTGAAAATCTGTATTTAAATCATCTCAAAATTTATGTACAAATACATATACATACATACATACACACACGTATATGTCGATATGTGTGTGTAGATACCAGTTTATTTTGAGTTTCTTCAGAAATATATTCATAGATATTTGCATGGTCATAACAATATGGAATATACTTGAGATATATACACTTAACATGAAAAATGATACACAGATGCTCACACATATTATATACATATATTAAAATTTATGCAGGTGAAAAAATTACACACACACACACATATATGTATATATATATATACATATAATACTTACAAAGACATAAAGAAATGAATATACAAAGGTCACTAATGAGCTTAACAAGTCATATTGGTCTGAAATTTATTTCCTTGAAAATCATTTTATCAATGGAGAAAATGTTTTCCCTTATAAGTTTTCTCCTTTTTTCCTTTGTGCTCAAAAGATTATCCGATACTTCCTGTATTTTTCTTGTAAGTTTTTCTCTTTGATAAAGGTAAACTTATTTGATATCTGTTTTCAAATGATTTTTAAAAATATTTTTCATTTTCTTCTACTTTGATTTCTTCTCATGTCATTATTGAATCCTGCAGATACACACTGACTAAATGTCTTATAAAGTAATCTCACAAGTAAAAAAAAAACAAAAGAGAATTCACCAACCAACTGAAATTATATTCTCATATTCTCCTCATTTTCACTGTTAAACTAACTTGCTCATATGAAAGTTATAAGCTAATCAGAAGACATTGATTCAAGCATTCAGCCAATCAGTTTTTGACACAATATAGAAAAAAATTCATTCAGTTTTTGTTGGCTTAGATTAAAAACAAGTGCCCCTTCTTAAGATTTCAGAGTCTAGTCAGAAGAAGAGGAATATGAGAAGAAGTTGCTTGAGTAAAGTAGGAAAATCTACTGGATTAAAGTTAAGGAAAAGTCTTCCCAAGGAAAATGTGAGAAAAGGCCTTCAAGAGTAATGTGGGAGAAAAGACATCAGTGGGTATAAGAAGATGCTACCAGAGAATATTGAAAAAAATCTTTATATAAATGTTTCAGACAAGAGATGTACATGATAATTTGAAATAATCTTCTATCAATATTATGCATTCTGAACATACAAGTTATACCCAGTTTGTCTTCTTAAAACTTGTAGCCATTTCATTTTGTCAGAATGGGATCAAGTGGACTTTCATATTGATGACTTGAAAGTTTGTCTTTGTATATTTGTTGTATCTGAATACCAAAACTCACTGTCCCAATTATTTGAGTATGAGGAACACATTTCAGACACTTGCAATTGAGGAAATCAGTTATGGTTTTATATTTCTTTGTGCCAAAAATGTAAAACAATTTATGACCAATTAACAAAAACATAATTATTACCTAAACAAATTTGATGGAATGAATATAGAATTAACAGGAAATACTAAAAGTGTTCATTATAGAGAAAAGTCCTATCATGCAATTGAAGCGACTTTTGGTATAAGTTAAGAGTTCTTAATAGAATGGAAGTTATTATATGAAAACGTACATCAAAGCATGGTACTTTGTGTAGTACAACACAAGGTTTGTCGTTGTAAAAGTCCCTGTCTGTCAAGAAATGTACACACTTGTGTTTGCTTCTCATTATCGAGGCAGGACAGAGGAGAAAGAGCTTGATTTTGCTTAGTTGTTTTATATGCTTCTTTGGTTACACTATCTAGGAGCGATTAGAAGTACTATTTAGAAAGCAAGGGATGTAATCCTTTGTTTGTACGAATATGTGGCTGCTTATTTTTCAAATCATTAGAATTGTCTCATTACAAATTATGCATAAAAAATTTATCATGTGAAAAGCAAATAAAAATCACTTCCTTACAGCAAAAAATAATTAACAATAAAGTTTCTCCCATTCCTAAATATCAGTTGACATATATTCACCCAATCCCTCCACCAAAATTGACCTTGTTTCTCATGTGTGGGATGTAACATAATCTAAGGCCTACTGGCAGGGTAAGAAACAAGGTTAAACCTATAATATAAAACAAATTACACTGGCCAATATCCAACTTTAGAGAAATCAAAAATGAAAATCAACTTTAAAAAATAGTGCACCAATCCCCTTACAAATAAACAAAGATTTATTGACATTTTAACTCTTTTGGGATTATTTAATAGTGAAACTTTAATTCATCTATCGGATTTACAAAGTCGATTGGTTTGGTTTCTTTTTTCAATGGTGTGTCAACCTTCATGGCTTATTCAGTGCCAAAGCTATCCTCGTAAAAAAAACTGTAATGGTGTTATTTAACTCATAGCTGTGTAAATAGGAGGGTTCATACCTTTCTGAAAAGTATTACTTTGAAAGTGAAAATACTTTTGTGGCTGTAGTTGGAACTCACTTACTTCAAGGTCATGGTCCAGCACTTTAGTCATTGCATGATGGGGATTCCTCACTTTTGAAGTAGAAATATCGTATATGTATAAGATTTTTTTAAGGTATAGGTTTGATTGTTAAATCTATATCATTTGTACACAATTAAAGCTTCAAGTAACAATTCTTAATACAAATATAATTACAGTTATGTAAGTTTATTGGTTTGTTTTTCTTATTGGCATATCAACCTTTATGAATTATTTAATGCCAAAGCCACCTCTCTGTAAAAGAACCATAGTGATACTATTTAACTCATAGCTAGAGGTATGAGGAGGTTCATGCCTTCCCTCAGGTTATTAAGCTGAAAGTGAATGCAATATTAGACTAGAGTTTGAAATTGCTTACTATGATCTCACAGTTCAACATAATAGCCATTATGCCTCAAGGACTCTCCATATATGGTTTCAAGTATTTCTATCTAATATTAATAATATGTACATAAGTATATGGTTTCTATTTAATGATAATATTAATTTGTTTGGACACAGTTATAGTTTTCAGGTATTCCAATCTAATTCCAATTTTTAAAATTTATTTTTTAAAGTGACTTACCTTGACAAAGAGATACAAAAACTAAAATTAACAAAACAAAAAGAAAGAAGTATGAACTTTATATGAAGAATTAAATGCAGAGGAAAATCAAACCAAATGAAGAAATTTCTTAAAAACCTAAATGTCTGTGAGAGAAAAATAAGTTCTAAACTTTGTGACAAAAGTAGACATACACTATTTTTAAAACCACATTGCTTTCCAAGAACTCATGTGTAACTATTTTAGATATCCCAATATTTGAAGGTCTTGTGAAATTCCTCAGTTGTTATTTCAATATACTTTCCAACAATGTCATCTCAAGTTCACTTAGTACATAAGGACAAGTAGTAAACAGTTTACTCAAAATTTTAAAATCCCAAATCTATGAGTGTGAATAAGTGATGGTTAAGAAAAAAGAATCATTTATTTACACTCATAGATTTGGTGAAAAATATTTTTCCTTGAAATTTGTTTAAAATATATTCACATTGTTGTGGGTGTCATTGTAACAGACAAATATCAACTAATGTTTATGTATTTGCCCAATCTTTCTGTTTTCTTTCTCCTAGACTAGTTGCCAAACCAAAGTTAAAGAACCTAGGATACCTTACTATTTACCCATAGCTGGTGTGGAAGAAGAGATGGATTTTTGCCTTTCCCAAAGCCATTAGTGTAAAGTGAAATACATACAGATTATAGATAAAGCTTTGTCTAGGATTTGAACTTGGATCCCTGATTCCATTTCCAAGGACCATAACCATTATGCTAAACACACTTCCAATCTAAGAGCTATAGCTCTTCATTGTTTCTTTAATAAAAAATAGGAAAAGCACCAGTACCATCAACTGAGTAGTTATAGCAAATATTCCAAATGCAATAAATATGGAAGGCAAATTCAGATCATTTGCTGATTTTACAAGATGAAAGTTGAATTGTAGAACTACTTTTTGCAATTTCCTTAAAAAAACTATGTCTCTTCTGATTAAAAAGTCTGATAAAAGGTTCTATTTGCTTTGGTTTGGTTTTATGGGATATCAATCAGTGTAGGTTATTTAATACCAAATCCTTTTAATAAATATATATTAAATATATGATTTCTAAACACATTTTGTAGATAACATTTTTAAACGAACTCATTCTTTTTCACTCAGTTAAATGGTTTCACTTATTCCTATCTAATACAAATAATTCTATTTACTATCAATCATTTGTTTGCATACAGTTTAATGTTTTTAAGTATTGCTATGTATCCCTAACAATTCAGCTGAACATCAGTCATTGTTTACACACAGTTAAATGTAAAAACAGTTCTATTTCAAACAATTGTTTAGCATAAGTACACAGTTTTTTGTTTACTCACAGTTAAATGTAAAATAATTCTATTTCAAATAATTCAGTTTAGCATAAGTACACGATTTAAAGGTCAAGCAGTTCTATTTGACCCATACATAGGACCCTACCCTAACCCTAACCCTACCTCTCCAGGCCAGAGTGGACCTGGGAGTGATGGCAATAAAGGGGTGCTCCACGTTACCCAAAGCACTAGCATTACTAGAACCTTTCTATTAGATTGTTTAATGTCATATCCATGACACTTATTGTAGGGGTAGGGTTATCCTTCTACAGAGATTTAGTCAGTATATTTTGCAGCCCAAGCTGACTGGACCAAAAGGTTCTGTTTATAACATCTACTATATAGGAAAGAATATAAAAGGAGAAACCAGGATTTGAACTCTAATCACCAATATCACTTTCAATTATGATTACACTGATGTATGTAGAGAAGAAAAAGCTGAAAGTCAACTTGTGATATTCAAATGGTTACATTTTGTGTGCATTATTCAAGACTTTTAATTTTCATACCTTTAATCTGGAAAAGGAGGCAACTTAGCTGATCATAGAAAATGACTGATATTCCTATTCACCCAACCCCTCTGTCATGGCTGGAATGTGACACAAGGTCAATTTTTAAATGGAGTAAAGTTGGTTTGAATTTCTAATTTTCCTTTTCCATGACTAGTTGTTTAATTAAGGTGAAAGGTCTCAGTCTACCCAACTATTCCCTCATTGTTGGGTGAATATGAGAACAGATGAGTGCCTATCTTTCTTAAGGGCAATTAGCAAGAAGTATAACAGGAACAGCAGTTCACTGATTTTATTTCCTACGATTCACACCTCCACTCTATTGTTAATATTTGATCATTTGCATGTTTACTGCGAAAAAAACATCAAAGCTTTTACAGTATGGAGATTGAAGATGTATGTATTTACCCAACCCATCTACCACTACAAACAGGACGTGACACAAGGTCAATTTTAAGTGGAGTAAAGCTGGTTTGAATTCAGAGTTTTCCTTCTCTTAGACTGGTTGCTTGTCCAAAACTAAAGAACCTAGTCTTCTCTACAATTTACTCATTTGTACTTAAATGCAAACAGCCTGGTCCATGACTTGAACTCAGATCACTATTTCCATTTCTTTCAAAGATAACTATTGTACAAAACTGATGTTAGTATCATAATCATTGCTTGAATATTAGTTTCAGATGTAATGATTAACAAATAATTTCAGATGTAATGATCAACAAGTAGTTTCAGACATAATGATCAACAAATAATTTCAGATGTAATGATCAACAAATAGTTTTAGATGTAATGATAAACAAATAATTTCAGATGTAATGATCAACAAATAGTTTCAGACATAATGATCAACGAATAATTTCAGATGTAATGATCAACAAATAGTTTTAGACATAATGATTAACAAATTGTTTCAGACATAATGATTAACAAATAATTTTAGATGTAATGATCAACAAATAGTTTTAGACATAATGATCAACAAATAATTTCAGGCATAATGATTAACAAATAGACACAATTTATATCACAAACAATTGCTTACTGTCACGTGATCTACCACTGAGAGGAGAGAAATCAGAAATTTCCCCTACCCTTCCATGTTTGAATTAACAGACCTCAAAGATTGACCGTTAAAAGAGGAAATTAGAATGTAGGTCAAACTATCTGTACTCAATAACCTCACCCGAGTGGATAGAGATAGTTGTCCGAACGAATCGCATGACAGGGTGAAGGAAGAAGAAAGAGGCTAAATGATTGGCCAGAACCCTAAAGACGGAAGCACCCTTTTCGTCAGCGGAAATAGGATTGAAGACTGCAGTTGTTAGGACAGCAGTTGGTGTGACCAGAGGTGTTGAAACTGTTGCCACAACTGTGGGCGAAGAAGCAGAGCCGGGTTTCAGGACAGCAGTTGGAGTGACCAGATGAATTAAAACTGTCACTAAAACTCTGGGGAAAAGCAGAAATAATATTGGACAAGATAAAGCGCCTTCAAGCTAAGCTGTATAGAATCCCACTAGCCTTTAAAAGAAAAAAATACTCTTAGAAGAAACCTGTCGAAAAGCTAAGTAAATCTTAAAGCCGTTTTCTCCCCCCACCCTTCCTTAGTATTGCAATTGTATGTTCTCTCTCTCTCAATTTAAAGAAAGAAGAAAGAAAGGAAAAAGGAAGAAAGAAAGACATTTTTTATTTGGTATTATCCGCTGGTAATATAGCTGGCACCTTAATATTTGTCTGTGTCAGCACGTATTAAAAACCTTGTTATAAATAATAATATTATATTTAAACCTAGAGGCCCATATCTTCCATTATCCTTGGGGTAGGAAGACGAGGTGGTCTGGTGGGTGTGTGTGAATGTGAAAAATGGAAACCCCTTACCAGCGGTGGTCAGTCTAGCCCCAAATTAACCCCCACATTATCTGCCAGTTCCCCATGTGCCCGAAGAACGAATCTTAACTGGAACTTATTTTGCGAGGGATCAAGTGCCAGACTTCCCTAACTTCACACATGCGAAAAATAACCTCCTGTCCTGGGATAAATATTTTAATGGCACTGTCACACTTACCATGTTTGGATTTCTTCAAATTTGAGTTCATTCTCATTTCATTTTAAAGTTAGAAAATCAGTATCTCATGAGAACATGTTTTCATATCTATTTTATAAAATGTGATATTTTTGCATCTGACCAAATAGTGTAAGGGGTAGGGGTTACCTACTTGTGGGCCCTAAGCCAAAGTCATCCGTGGGTTCCATATTTAGAGAATGTTTTGCATATTTTACTATCATATATATATATATATATATATATATATATATATATATATTCCTGTAATCTTTGCTATGGCCAAATATCAATACATACAATATAGTATAATGTAAGAAATAAAAAATTTCAGCACAATGTAACACCATATTGCTTTTAATCAATTTAGTTTTATACAATTTGCATGTATGGGAATAATGAAAGGAATACAATTAACTTGAACAATAATCAATTTTGATTATTGCAGGAACAAAGAAAACTGTCGATTTTAAAATAATTTCTTCCTGATTTTTTTGTGAAAAATTTGTCACTGATACCTGGTGGTCCACCAGTTGTAGACCACTGTGGCCCTTATACTTAGTGTAATACTCTGGGCCCAATATTTAGTGAACTGGGTCTTTTATGGCTTTGACTACGTTGTATTATAAAATAACCTGGGGTACACAAAAAACAAGGTTATAATTAGGTATGCTGCATGACAAATTAGTTTCAGTGTGCTCTTAGATACCATTGGGCCCAAGACCAATGGACTACTAAGCCTATTAGTTAGCATGACCCAAGCCCAAAAGTATGATTCGCTAGAGCGTAAAAATGATTAGGGTTAAATTTAGCTGTTACAGATTCATTCTTGCTTTGATTTATTTGTTTAATGGCATGTCAAATCCTTTTGGGTTATTTAATGATTAAATTTAGAATTAAATGTAGATTAAATGTAGATTAAATGTAGAATATTAGTTAACTCAATCGAGTATCTAGAAAAAGAGAGACCCCCCTCAGTAATTCTGTTGAGGATAAAATAGATGAATGGATACCACTCATGCAAATGAGTTGGATAGGTCCATTCTCGTGAAGTGAGCCAATCCACATGCTGTGCGCATGCTGCTCATGCACTCTTTAATAAAAGAGGTGAGCTTTAGCTGGCTAGCTTTTCAAGGCGCCAGCCATTTGACTTCATTGGTCCCATTTTGACCAGTTTTTCAAAAAAAAAAAATTTTTTTCATTTTCAGTAAACGGATTACCATTCTTCTCATCGTGACGACTTCTCCCGGCCGGGCTGAAATTTTCTGACCTGGTTGGTTTTTACAAAAGTTAAGTTTTTTTTACCTTTTCATATTTTTGTTTTTTTTGTTTTCACATTCACCCCCCCCTTTGTCTAAGCAGCCTATCAGTTATGGCCCGCCGGGCAGATGGCTCGGCCAAAAAGGCCCTTTTTTCCCCTACCAAGGGTGACCCTCCCCCCCAGGTGAAAAAGAAGGGTGAGTCACCATGTGACAAAAATGCCCCTCCTCCTGACCAAACACAAAAAAAAGAAAAATCACCACCCCAAAAACAACCCTCACCTGACAAAAATGCATCTACCAAATCACCAAATGAAAAAGAAAAAGTAGAAAAGAATGAAAACAGTTGGACAGCCCCCCCCCGAAAATACAGGTCGATGTCGACGACTTGCTCCAGCGAGCAAAGGCCATCTCCAGTGAAGTACAGGAGCATGGCCTTATGTTCAATTTGGAGGAGGTAAGACAAGACCAGAAAAAAAGAACGGTGTCTGTCTTTGTTGTGGATAAACGATCCAGAAAATCGTTAAACCCGCCAAAGACATGGTTCTCCGTCAGATTTCCAGCCTGGGCGTAAAAGCACAAGCTATAATTGCTGGTGCTTCTTACGCTTTCTGGGATATACTGTTACCGACTACAGAAGAAGCCGTCGCCCTAACAAAAAAATCTCTGGAGAATAAAGATTATTTCTTTAGAACAGAATATATGGGGCGACGGCGGACCACGGTATCAATATACGAGGTCCCGAGCTACCTTCGAGACGCAAACTTAGCTGCCTATATGCTTCAGTTTGGTGACATCGTCTCAGCAACTCACGATGGAATGCGTGGGGAATGGAGGTTTGACATAATGTTAGATATGAAAACCTTCTACTCCGTTCCCAACTGGTTGGAGGTGGAAGGGCGCAGGCTTCCCGTAATAGTATCGGGAAGGAAACCCGCCTGCTGGCACTGTGGCGAGATTGGTCACCTCTCCGCAGTTTGCCCGGGGAAGAAGGCCCCGAAGAAGCCCGACCACAAACCAGATACCCTCTCACCTGTTGTTAAAAGCAACACGGAAAAGGAGGCTCCCGTAGTCTCGCCCACACCAGCGGGTAAAAAAAACCCCACTCCCCCTTCGTCCCCTACGGTTAACTCCGAAGAGGCGAAGGCTGAGTGGCTGACTGTGGGAAAAGGTGGGAGGAAGCTCCAACCTGAGGATCCTCGCTCCCAAAAGTCGTCCCAGGTAGGCACCGACAGTTCGACCCCATCAAAAAAGTCCAACAGCCCCCCCACCACTTATGCACAAAAATCATCCCCAAAACATAAACTCCCACCTAAGACCCCACCTAAACAACGCACTCCTCCCAAGGTCAGATCTTTTAGTCCAGGCCGGGAGAAGTTTGAAAAATTACTGGAGTTTAAAAAGAGGCTGGACCAGGAGCGAAAATCGTCTCCGCGACCAGGACCCCCTCATTCCACCCCTTCATCACCGAGACAACCTCGAATCATCCGACCACCACCAACCACACCACCTCATAGACCCATGCCTCCACCTCTCATGTCGGTTTTAGCACCAAAAAAAAAAGGGACCCTTCCCCCCTCCGCTGCCGTTGGAGTCACCACCAACCAAGCCAGCACCACCAGTAACAGCAGCAGCATCACCATCCACAACACCAAAGAAACGGCAGCGGAGCTCATCCATCGACAGTTCGGGGGATGAGGTCCCAAAACACATAAAAAAAAAAGAAAAACCACGCCATAACAGCGGCATAAACATTTGTCGGGTGGATGAGGGGGCCCTGGATCGTTTGCACAAGGTCCAGCCTCAACTTTTAAAAGAATTGAGGGTCCTCCACAACTTCAAGGAAGTAAATGGACATAACGTGGAGGACCCCAAGAAATTTCCAAGAGCATGGGTCACCACCGTCATCCGAAAGGGCCGAGGGTCGGAAGGTGTGATGAAAATGCTAGGAGAGGCTAACGAGGCCCTCGGCCCTATATCATTTTTTAAAGACAATCTCACATCATGTAAGGGGCTCATTGGGAGGGTCCCTGTTGTTTTACACCCCTCCCTTTATAGGGCAATAAAACTAACATTTCCGCGGGACGTCGGAGGTCTCGCTCATGACGGAGCCATCGATAATGAGATGGCCACGGGATCCATGAGCCAGACCGTCGGAGTCCTGACCCCAGCCATGTTCAGTCCGGGCACTCAACCCCTGTAATGTTCATGATGGATCTAAGATTGGCTAGTATAAATGGCCGCGGCCTGAGGTCGGATTCGAGAAGATCCCATTTACTTTTATACCTCCAGCGTCGCGGCATTGATATATGTTGTTTGCAGGAGACTCGTTTTGACTTCAACTTCCATGAAGATATTCTGTCGAAGGACTATTTGTCCTTCTCAGCATGTTTTGATGGTCGTTCCAGAGGTGTCACCTGGCTGATAAGTAGACGTCTGGGCGCCACGTGTGCTCTTGTTCTTTCAGATCCGGCGGGCAGACTTTGCGTGGTGGACGTTACCATAAAGGATAAGGCGTTTCGGCTGATTGGGGTTTATGGACCCAATGCTACTAGTGAGCTCCCTGCGTTTTTCCGGCGCATCGAGCCGTACGTTAGTCCGTCGAAGCGGGTAATTTTAGTGGGAGATTGGAACGCCGTCCTTGATCCCAATTTAGATAGAGGGGCTATTAGTTCGGGTACTAACACGTTGGATGCCAGATATTTTCGCGAGTTTGTACAGCGACTTGATCTCACTGACAAATTTCGCGAAAGGCATCCAAATAAGTTAGTTTGGACTTGGACCGGTAGGGGCACCTCGGCCCAGCTTTATAGCTATTTGGACCGAGTGTTAGTTAAGCGAGTCGACTTAGACTATTTAGGTGGTCCAAGTTTTGAGCCGTATAAAGATTCCGACCACAAATTTTTATGTGTGTCGATTAAGTTAGATAAGGCTAGATGTAGGATGTCTGGTTACTGGAAATTCAACCTTTCCCTTTTGGCGGAGGCTGACTTCCGGAACCAGCTAGAACTAACGATAAAGCGGGAATTGACGGGGGCTATTATGGGAAATAGGTGGTGGGCTAACCTTAAGGATAGCATTAGATCCTTTGCTGCCGACTATAGTAGGAGACTCAAGTCAGCTAGGGTAGCGGAGCAAAGGTCGATTAAGGATAAGCTAGATAGGGCGGTTTTGGCGGGAGATAGTGGGCAAGTTAACGTAGCTAAGGCCGAGCTGGCCTCCTTGCAAATTAAGGAGTACCAAGCTCTGGTAGTTAGGGCTAGGTTAAAGAGAATGTCATGCGAGGCGACGAATATGGCCCAGGAATTACGGGCCGAGGAACTGAGGCATGCTACTGATCGGCATATCGCCAGTGTCACATCGCCGGAGGGGCTCCGTCGAACTACAAACGAAGCCATCTGTGGTGAGTTCCGGCAGTATTTCTTGAAGCTTTTCACCAGGGAGCCCGGACTGAGTTCTGCTCAGTTCGACACCTATCTTGCCGACTTTCCTCGCCTTTCGGCGACTGAAGCGGCTGGGTGTGAGGGGCGCATAAAGGAGGAGGAGATTCGGGATGCACTGAAGTCGGTCGGGCTGGACAAGTCCCCTGGAATTGATGGTCTGCCCTATGAAGTGTACTTGAGGTTGTCGCACATGTTTGTCCCCTTGCTGGCAACCATCTATAACAACTGGATGAGGCAGGGTACTATACCCAGACGCTTCACCAGGGGTATAGTGAAGTTGCTTCGTAAGAACAAACATGGTGGGGATGGGATTAGTAACTTTCGCCCTTTAACGATGCTTAACACTGACTTAAAGATTTTGGCGAAGATCCTGGCAAACCGTTTGCAGACTGTCCTGCCTAGTCTGATTTGCCCCGAGCAGACTTGTGCTGTGAAGGGTAGGACTATCCAGGACAGTCTTCATCTGGTCCGCACGATCGTAGAAAAAGTCGACGGAAATGCCGCGCTGATCAATTTAGATCAGTCCAAGGCCTTCGATAGGGTTGACCATGCTTTTTTGGAGGCTGTCTTGTCTTCGGCCGGCTTCGGGGTTGATTTTCGCACCTGGATACGTCTCCTTTATGCGTCCCCCGGAGTCGTGGTGGAGGTGAATGGGGTAAGGTCGGAGCCCTTCACTCTGACTCGATCGATTCGGCAAGGTTGCCCGTTATCGCCCATGTTATATATCCTGGCGTTAGAACCTTTTCTACGCAGGATAAAGGCGAACCCGGTCCTACGCGGCCTCACGTTACCTGGCGCCAGTGAGGTGGCCAAGTACACTGCATACGCTGACGACGTCAGCGTGCTTGTAACGAGCAGTGCCGAGGTGGAGGAGGTGAGCAAAGAAATCGGAAGGTACGAAGCTGTAACAGGGGCCAAGATTAACCGCGATAAGTCTGTCGGCTTGCGGTTGGGCTCGTGGAAAGGCTATGCTCTTCCCGGCCCCTTCACTTGGAAAGACGGTCCGTGCAAGATACTCGGCGTCTGGTTTGGGCCTGACCTTCAATTGGAGAAAAACTGGTCGGAAGTACTGGATAAGGTCGTAGCCGCAACTGAGTTGTGGTTGCGTAGAAGGCTTTCCCTTAAGGGTCGGGCAGAGGTGTGCTGTTCGCACATCTACTCCCTAGCCGTATACCGACTTTCAGTGCTTCCTATCCCGGCCACCATCCTATTCAAGCTGGAAAGGATTCTCTTCCAGTTTCTCTGGGCTAAGAGACATCCTTTGGTGCGACGGGAGATCTGTTACCTTCACCCTTCTGAAGGCCGTCTAGGAGTACCTAACGTCGAGGTACGGCGCCATACTTTGCGTCTTACTTTCCTAGACCGGATGTGTTCACGGGACACGGCGGCGGGAAGCGTCTGGAAAGAAGACGCTAAACAGTCTTTCCCGTCGCTAAGAAGTGTGCATTTTGCTGATGGGGAGGCCCATCGGTTGCCCAGACGCGAATGCCCTTTCTATCGCGAGTGCCGGCATGCTTTGAAAGTTCTCTCTCGGCTGCAGACAGGTCTCTCTGACAGCCGGCCGTTGTCGAGTAAGGCATTATATCGTTGTTTAGTTTGGGGGGCCGCTAGCGATGGTCTGATTGGCGAGCTCGGTGTGACGGAGGCGGAGGGTCGCTTACTGTGGCCTTGGGCCCCCAGGATGAGGTGTCTCAATAATGACGAGGCTTCCCTCACCTGGCTGGTCATTCGGAATGCCCTCTGGGTCGGCAAGAAATTGTTTGCAGCGCAACAGGCCATTTCGCCTGAGTGCGGCCGGTGCGGTGATTTGGAGGAGACTATTAGTCACGCCTTCTTTCACTGCCCGGTCGTACGGCCGCTGTGCAAGCTTCTTGAAGGCTACATGGTCCGCATCCTCAATGGAAAGTTTTTTGTCCTGGAAGCCAGTTCTGTGTGCAGCAATGTGGTACCGAGGTTGAACAGACAGGAACATTATGTGTTTCTCTGCTTACTCGGCGTTATGCGTGTCGTGATGTGGACGACGAGAAAGAAGGAACTCTACGAGGACGAGTCTTTTTCTTCTCAGACCCTGGTGGCATTTTACAAACACCAAATCAAAGTCAAAATCCGGTCTGAGAGAAAGAGACTCTCTTCGCTGGAGTTTGGCGAAAGGTGGGTGACTGTTGCGCGCTTGTGTCGCGTGGTAGGAGCCAACCTTACTTTCACTTTGGACATTCCAGGGACTTAAGAATTTTGAGTTACCGGAAGGACGTGACCACCCAGCCCAGGTAAGTTAGAATTTTTTTAGGCCATTTTGATTTAGTTTGTTCCTTATTTAGTTAACTTAGCTAGAGTATGCAAGGTCATTGGGTCCCTCTTTTTTTGTCCCTTTCTTTTGTTTTACTCTCCCTTCCCTTCCCCTCTGTTAGATGACAGGAATTGGAGTTCTCCAGGAGTGCGAGGGAGGGCTTATGTTAATTCATATTTATTGTTTACTTATATTTTGTACCATTTATTTATCTTATTTGATTATTTTACCTCCTTTGACACTATTTTCGACTGGTTAACTCCTCTTTCTGCCATGTTTTAGTACGTGGGGGGGACCCCATACTAACCATCATAATGTATATATGTTTTGTTCATCTTTCGTTTTTTAGGGGAGTTTTTAATAAATGTATATAGCGTTCGTTTAGTTTTTTTTAAAATCGCTCCCCTCCCCCTCACTCTGTAAATATGGGAGTAAGTTTAGAAGTCCATGGAGCAGTAGTGTTGTTTTGGTGATTGTTGTTTTTGGTGAATGCAGTATGATAGTGATATGTTTAATTGAGGTATTTTGGTGTTTTTTAATTTGGAGATATGTATTGGTCAGTGAATGAGTCTAGTTAAGTTAGAGATTAGGATAGTGTTGACCAGCCTTCCCCTCCCATTTTTTTAGGCCTTGTGCCAAATTTGTAATTTTTCCCATTTATTTTTTTAAATTACAATAAATAATTTCAAGGAGCCAGCCATGTTACTATTGGCTTGAAGGTGAGTGCTATTCATTGATGTTCTATAGATTAATTTCTATATAATTGTAATCATATCTCTTTATAGGTTTGGTTTATTTTTTTAATGGCTTATCAACTCCTCACAGATTATTTGATGCTGAAATTTGATTCATTAGTAAATGCTTGTAATAACTACTATGTTTTCAATCCTCAACTGCTATCTTTAAAATTACACTTTTATTTTTCTAGAATCATTTTTTGTACTCTGTTATATGCTATCAAGTATTCCTATCTAATAGAAATAATTTGCATACAGTTAAATGGTTTCAAGTATTCATATCTAACATCAATAATTCTATCTAATAATCATCATTTGTTTGCACACAGTTATATGGTTTTATGTTTTCCTCTCCAATACTAATAATTTTCAAACAGATCTATATGAACTATGGAAGGATTCCTAAAATGTACTAATACCAGGGTGGACTTGGAAGTAATGGAAATAAAAAAATGACTTCACACTCTTCTGAACTGGAGCCTCACCACTGGACATAGTCTAGTATCAACATTCACCAAAATAAGAAACAGTGAATGTTACAGGAAAAGAAAACAGCCTAAATCAATGATTTAATCAAATTACTTGTTGTGAATAATATTCTTGCCAAAAAATAGTATTTGTAACTTCTCAAAAAGTTTTAAACATACATAAATCATCCTTTTCTTACTTGTTTTATGTATGTGTATATATATATATATATATATATATATATAATGCAGAATTTTAAAAAAATCAACATCTCATTTTCTGATGGTTACTGTTTGGTTGCTTTGGTTTTATGGCATATCAACCTTTGTAGGTTATATAATGCCAAATTCATTTTTATACAAATACTCAGTTTTATTTCAAACAATTCAGTTTAACAAGAGAACACAATTTAATAATAAAAAACATTTCTATTTCAAGCTATTTAGTTTAGTCAAACAGTTCTAATTTAACCAAATCAGTTTTATATAAGTATAAATTTTGTTTACACACAGTTAAATATCAAAACTGTTCTATTTCAAAAATTCTGTTTAGCATGAGTACAGTTTCAATTTCAAAACAGTTCCATTTCAAACAATTCAGCTTAGCATACAAAAACAGTTTCATTTCAAACAATTCGGTTAAGCATAAGTATGCAGTTTAGTTCTATTTGACCTATAGATAGGACCCTATCAGGTGCTATCACTCCAGGCCAGAGTGGACCAGGGATCAGTGGCAATGAAGGGGTACTCTACATTCCTCAAAGCTCTGGCATTACTGGAACTTCACCATCAGATCATTTATTGTCATATCCAGGACACTCGTTGAAGTGGGGGGAGGTCTTACCCCTCTGCAAATATGCTGTCGGTGTATTCTACAGCTAAACCCAACAGGGCAACTTATTTTCCGAGTTGCAGCAGCTGAATTATCATTCCCAGATGAAAAAAAAAGCAAAAAAATTGTGTTGTAAAATGTCAAATTAGATTTTTTAAACCTATAATTCTTGAAAGATTCTTACTAAATTAATGTTGGGACCTTCATGAGGGAAGAGGCAAAAACCAAAAACAAAAAAGGCTAAAAAATCTGGCTTAGATTTTAGAACTTTGTGCGCATCTTGATAACATTTGAAGTAAATGACTTCTTCCCTCAGCTTCCCTGTTGGTGATGTTTAGAATACACTCTCTGCTCTCCATGCAGAGAGGTAAGACATCCCACCAAAAGGGGAGATCTTGCGGATGATATTAAACTGCATCCAGAGAGTGTGGATTCACAATTTCATTGGTAGTACTTTTTAGAGTTCTATCGATTGGTCAAATAGATTCGTTCAAGATTTTTAGTATTAGAAAGGAATACTTGAAACCATAAAACAGTATGCAAATTATCTGTATTAAGATTACTTACTTGAAGTGAGAAGTTTTCATGGCAATAAAATATTATTATTTGTTATATGAAAAGATATTGCCTGAAATACTTAAAACAATATAACTGTGAGAAAATTATTAGTATTTGATTTGAATACTTGAAATCATATACCATATATACTTCTGTATTATGTCACTGTGTGAAATGCAAATTTAAGGGGATAGTTTTCACAGCATTGTGGCTTATGTGCTGAACTGTGATGTCATGGTAAACAAGTTCAAACTCCAGTCATGCTATTATGTTTACTTTTGGACAAATGCCCCTTGGGAAAGATATTGAATCCCCTTATCTCCACAGCTATGCGTTAAATAGTATCACTGCTGTTCTTTGGCCAAAATGGCTTTGGCATTAAATAACCCATGTGAAGTAAATAGATAATGACGTGGATGTAGGTTTTTTTATATATTTATATAGGTAAGAAGCTGCCAGTACCAAAATGACTATTGTCCCCCTCCGGAAGTCCCTTTTTTCCCTTTTCCAACTTCCTCAGGGAAAGCTCTCAGTGAAGGGGAGATAACTTCAATTGCAACACCATGAAGGTTGATATGCCATTAAAAAGAAATCAAACCTAACCAAAGTAAATTTTAGCTTAATAATAGCAGGTTGTACCTGAGGCAAAATACAAACTAGGTCAAGCCTGTGGGGTTTAAAGGTATTTTTTTCGTCGAGGTTACCAATGTGGGGTTTGAAGGTATTTAGCGTCGAGGTCACCAATGTGGGGTTTGAAAGGGTTTTAGGTAGTCAGTGGCTAAGGGCAAGGCTGTGTTGCCGTAAGATATCTGACTCCATATTTTGGTTATATTATTTTACCCCACGTTGACTGGCCGGTGCAATGCCTTGCCCAAAGAAGGTCCAAAAGAAATATACAAAAAGGAAAGAAAGGAACAGATAGGAGACGAAAACACTTCTTTCATACTTTCCTTTATTTACTTGGTGAATGGACTAACCAACGCTACATCCCAAGACACAGCGTGGTGCCCAAAACACCAGATAGTAAAATCGGTGTTGTCGGTTAGACGTCACTACCCGAAAAGAGAGGTCGGTTCACAGAAAACCTGAGTATTTATCTCTCTTCACCAGCTCCAAATTCGCCGCGCCAAAATCCTTCTAATTTTGGTGCGACCGCTTCTCATTGGCTACTTTACATTTTATTATTTTTCTTTTTTCTGATTTTAACCGGATGGATGCGTGGAGCCTTATGCGTGGCGACGCGTTTATACATTTTGTATCTGGCAGCCGACGAGTCAATATCCAGTTGGGAGTTTTTTCTGTTAATTCCTAAATCGCCACAAGCCCTTGGCCAACTACAGATTCAAAGTTTGTATCTTGTGCATGGAGCAACCCTTAATATTTGGTTGAAATTTAGAAAATCTCAAAAAGTTGCATGATAAGCAAATATGAATGGTGATTATGTATAATTATTAGATGGGAATTTACTTGAAACCATATGATTGCTTGAAAAAAAAGCTGACTTTGGTATTAAATAATCCAACAAAGGTTGACATGCCTTAAAACCATCCAACTAATTCCCTTAAGAAAGTAAAAAGGTTAAGACTGTTGAATTATACAAGAAAATAAAAGACTTTAAATCATAAAACATTTGTCAATGGCTGATGCAAATTAATTGAAAATTGTTTTGATTCCTGAATAATTAAAAAGATGAAATAGCAAATTGCAAAAAAGAACTCAAAGTCAAAAAGAGAAAATAAATGTTAATCTCTGCTTGACATCTGACACACTGTTGAGCTGTAAAAATTTTTCTTTTGAATTTCACTAAATAGATTCCTCCACCCCACCAAAAAAAGAAGTCCCTGATGGATTTTATGAAAGAACTGTGTCAGTTGCTTTATTGCTAAATATGAGTTTTTCACGGATAAACAAATAAATAGATACATTTAGAATTACTTTGGCATTATTTATTGAGA